>MU835261.1:0-40558 GCA_029204225.1 Diphasiastrum complanatum | reverse complement strand
AACACTTAAGCTGTGATTATACTTAGCATAAATATTCTATTAGACTCTTTTTGCATCTAGCAGCCCCCATTGTAGCGGGAGAGCTGTTCCGCAAATATTCCTACTCTTTTCTCTGCTCGCATTTTCCATACTCCATCACCCCCATCAGATTTGGCTTTCCAAAAAAATTTAGGCTCAAGCTAAGTTAATTTGGAAAGCTGAACAAGACAGAATGTCCTCTGCCTAGGACATTCCATTGCATAATGGGTACCTTGACTTTTTTCATATGTACATTATAAAGCATAGTAAGCATTTTGACTTTGATTGGCCACTTTGGACATGCCATGTGGTAGTTGTACGGAGGCGCAAGGTAAAAAGCGCAGCACCTCCGTTTGGAAAAAAAATACATACATATTCTACTTTTTTATCTATTCAAAAAATGGGCATAATAGTCAGAGGGTATCCATTACGTATGATGGAATTCCCTATTTGAGGGCCTTCCATGCAGGGAGGACCCTTGCACGAGGCCGAGAGCCCGAGGGCAGGGCCCTGACCTGCACAAAAGGCCCATCACTTTTGCTATTTATTCCATCTCTCCATAGTGAGAAGATAGATTATTTTTGGAGCTCATTGGCAATCTCGAGCTAGTTCACTATGGACATTGATTTTTTGTGATCCAAATGAAACCAAATTGATTTCTACTTCTAACTCTGTCTACAGCCATACAATAGGCTGTGGTTCACAAGTGTGAGCTCGTATTTCAATATTGATCAATGCTTTTGATTGTTAATGCTTGTTGTTTGTCAAATTGCCAATCTAGATCAACTTTTTGATGACCAGTTTTTTGATAGATTGTTAAGCAAGCATACAATCACTCTTGTGGATCTTTCTAAGATCCATTTATGGTCCTAAAGTACAGTACTTTCACACTGAGCACCTAGCATTACGTACGGTGGTGGAAGGCCCCGTCCGAGGGCCTTCCTTACACGGAAGGCCCGAGGTCTATGGGCCTTCCATGACGTAATGCAAGATGAGAAGGTGGAGAGAGAATGCATATTTCATAGAGAGACAACACACATTGAAGAGAGGGAACGCACATTTTGAAGAGAGATCGCACATTTCATAGAGAAAAAATGCAGCATCAGAGCATAGAGCTTTGATTCTTCTCTGGGTCTTTTTTCTTGATGATGCTTTGAACTACATGAAGAACTTGAGAATATCGGATTTTTTCTTCAAGAAATATGTTGCAGTCCTCTGAAAGAAGTCATCAATAATAGTCAGCAAATAGACAGCTCTCCCTATGGAAATAGTCTGCATAGGACCACAAATGTCCATGTGTACAAGATGTAACAAATTTCTAGAAGTACATTCTGAATCCGAAATGATTGAACTTCTAACATGCGTGCTAGAAATATAGCTTTTACATGGAGTATCGGATTTGCTAAGGAAAGGTGAATCTTGTACTAAGTTCTGTTTCAACATTTGTTGAATACAACTGGAATTTAAATGGCCTAATTTGTAATGCCATAGCCTATCATTTGATTCAGAAGTGGTTGTATACAGAGCTTGACATCTAGAAGAATTGTAGTGGCTGAGTTTGTAAAGGTTGTCACTTCTTCTCCTGAAAGCTAAAACTTTCTAGGACTTGTCAAAAATGGTGCAGCCATATGTGTCAAATTCGACCTTCCGACCCAATCTGTGATTCTACTAACTGAGAGCAGATTTTTGGTCAAGTTTAGAATATGTAAAACATTGGACAGCAACCTAACATCACCTTTATGGAATTCAATCCTGAATATTCCTTCACCCTCAATGGAATGCGTTGAGTTGTCTCCAAGTTGCACAACTCTAGAATGAGTGAAGGTCTTGTAGCTTTGGAACCAGTCCCGATGGTGAGTCATGTGTTGTGTTGCTCCGGAGTCCAAGTACCAGGAATCGACCAGTCCAAATACTGTAAGAGGATTGGCCATCTCATTAGGAATCTTCTTTTCATTGTTGTATTTGAGTGTTATGTGTTCCTTGATGAGATGGCCAATCCTCTTACAGTATTTGCAAAACAGATCTGCCTTGGCTGGAATGATAAAGAAAAATTTGAATTTGACCCTGAGCCAGAATTTGACTCTGAGTTAAAATTTGACCTAGAGTCAAAATTCGACCCAAACTACAAGTTGCTCTTTCTGTCAAAAGAATCTGACTTTGGAGATCTCTTTTGATTTTTCTAATTTTTGTTTGTATATAGATCTTGAGGATCCAATCCTGAGCCTGAGGAGGATGCATTTCTTTTGATCTCCTCTTGTAACAACATTGAAATGACTCTTGATAGAGTAAGTTGTTGCTGGGTCGAAATAGCCATGACCCATGTTTCACAGGCTTCAGGAAGACTTGATAGAAGAGTCATTACTGCATCTGAATCTTCAATGTTCGATCCTGTTGCAGTCATCTGTTCCATAAAGTTTTTGAATCTATTGAGATGGCTAGAAATAGTGTCTTCATCAGACATCCGCAAAGTGAAGAAATTCTTCCTCAAATGGCGTTTAGAATTGACATCTCTAATGTCATAGAGTGTAGCTAGGATATCCCAAGAACCCTTGGTCGTCTGTGTAGATCGGATATGACTGATTTAGGAGTCTCTGATATTCAGAGTGATTAAGGCAAAATCCTTGCCATCTCGTTGTTTCCATCTGATTATGCTAGCTGTATCAGCCTCTAGCTTGATTTCAATACCATCAACTATGTCCCAAGGCAGTTCCTTGACTAATAGATGACCTTCATCTTGAACTTCCAGATTCTCTCCATCGAGTTTGTCAATTAGAGAAGAACTAGAAGTAGAATTCATTCTTGTATAGTTCGATATCGTTGGTAGAAACAACAATACCGGAATACAGTTGGTTGTGCACTTGCTGAAATGAAGTTTTGGTAGAAACAATACTAAATCTACAACAGAAATGCAGATTACTAAGCCACCCGCTCTAATACCATGTGGAAATCCACAAGATCAAAGAGCTAAGCTTTGATACCATGTAAGAAATTGGTGGAAATGCATGGTGCAACAGAAGTCAATGTCTGAATCATTGTTACAAAAGATGTTTGTCAAGGCGTTGACTCCATCATTGATGATTGGAAGCCAATTGATCAGTGCAATGGAATCCTAAGTTAATCTACTTACAGTCCCACAAAAGGTAGCCTTTATTTTAACAATATCCGGGTCGGATTTTCTAATTAACAGTATCAAAAAATATACAAAGGGTCGAAACTATACACTAGGTCAGAATTATACAAAGGGTCGGACTTATACATTGTGAACCAAGTTCAAAAAAGTTAGACCCAATTCGTTCCGATCCAGGGTCAAGGTCAGAAAATCTCTCTTTGATGGGATTAACATTGGGTCAAAAAAGGCTTGGGTAAGAGAAATTCGATCATGAATTTTTCGATCTTCTATACAAAAATTTGAGCCTTCTTCCTTCTTCTTTTTTGTTGTTTTCAAGGATAGATATAAACAAGAAATTTTTCAAGATGCTCATTACCTAATGGAATTGGGCTTGAGAATGGAATTCCAACAATGCTCTTGTATGATGGCATGACTATGAGAGATAGCATCCCAAGAAGATTTTTGTTTTTACTTTTGTTGTAAAAAGAATCTATACACCCTTTCGACCAAAAGGTGCATGTAAAAAGAGGTAAAAAAAACTTGGTTTTCAAAAGGTGCACATAAAAGAGATTTGCCAAAAAATGTTTTGCCCTATGAATTCTATTGTGGGAGCCATCACTGTTTCTGTTGTTTGTAAGTTACAACTAATATTACGTTGATGGAGAATATGTTATGTAATAATAGGGTAAAGCCCCCAGGAGGACCCCCCCACGCCTCTTGAGAGTAGTTGTCGAAGAGGCATCAAGGCTTGCTCAAAGGGTTTACATGGCATGAAGCACCAGCACTTTTTATAATGTATTTTTGGATTGCCATGTCGAGGCCATAATACCTTGCCTAAGCAAGTTACCCATTGGGCAAAGCTACCCTCACAAAGGAGGGCTTTATGATGTGTAGAAGATACGTGGTGTGAAACAAAAGTTAATGTTGAGAAGTCGAGCGGCAATTGTTGCATGAAACGAAACCGAGAGGGATTCACATTCACACTCTCTTCTCTTCAAACCTCGATCACTCTGATACAACTGATGTGTATCTTAGCACAAACAATAGGTTCACTATACTTGGATAGAATTTGATTTTGACTAGTGGCTACTGCTGCTAGATCATATCTACAATCTTCTAGAGTGTAGACAGACACTACTGGCCTGCGTTTTTAATTTGTTTAAGCATTTAACAAAAATGAGCCAGTGTGCACGAAATAAGAGTAAATAGCTGAACATGTACTGACAATGATCAGACATCAAAACATTCGATATCATTCAAGATAAGTAATTGTCAAAATGTGGAAAGCATTGAGACGGCTTGTAGCCTCTCAAAAGCTCATAAGCTACATTTCTCTAGATCTACATCAAGATCTAGCACTCCTCTTGAAATCATCCATTTGGATGTACATAGTTTCTGTGAAAGTACTGTAATTTAGGACCATAAATGGATCTACAAAAGATCCACAAGAGTGATTGGATGCTTCTTAACAATCTATCAAAACTAGACACAAAAAAGTTGATCTAGATTGGCAATTTGACAAACAACAAGCATTGATCAACATTGAAATCCGAGCCCACACATGTGTACTATAGGCTGTAGTATGGCCTTCAACTTGAGAAACAAGTAGAAATTGATTTGGTTTCATTTGGATCACAAAAACTCAATGTACATAGAGGAGTTCTCAATATCAAAAAGACCCTTTAAGGAATGCCATACAGGATATACAAAAATATCAAAATAAATAAAACAATATTGTTTATTTTCTTGCCCACACCACTCCCAAGGCCTCCCCAACTCCCAATGATCTAACCACAGTGTCTATAGTCACAGTTAAGAACTGTTAACAGTTCGCAGTATAACTTGACTAAATTCAAAAATATTTCCTCCATTGGTTACGAAAAGGGCAATATTTTCATTGGATCTAGAATATGACCACCATCCCCAAATTTGAATCAGGAAAAATTGCAAAATGTTTACATATGCATTCCTTCCACAAGAATGGAAATATGAGCACCAACTACCTATTGGAATGAAAAAATGAGCGGCATTTCCAAATTTGAATCAAGCATACAAGCATGGAGATTGGATTGATCGTACATAGTATATAATATAATCAAAGATGAGTATTTTGTTTTGCTTCATAGAATGCAGAGAAGAGGAGGCAAAGGAGTTCAAATATCTGCTGAAGATTGTTCTCGTTATAGGGCAGAAGGAAGGAAAACGTAGATTTGTGGACAGATGGAACATTATATCCACAAGATCCAAGCACTTTGACACATCCCACATTCTCTTCAATAAATCATTTAGTTACATGGATATGCAATGGGCATAGTGGATTACTAGGATATTGTGAAAGATTGCAAAACCATGGAAAACAACCTTATATGAATAAAGTTCACTTTTTAGAAGGTGAGTTAATTCGGATATCCTCTTATTGTCAGAATAGAGATTGTCATCTCCAAAAGACGTTAGAAGAAAATGAACAACTTAAAAAAAATAATGAATCATTACAGAAGATAGCAATCAATATCAAATCAAAACTAGAACAAATGCAATCAGTCTTACAGTCTATTCATATTGAAAACTTACAATTACTGAAGGATGTGGATTTGGTAAAGAAGAAGGTTGAAAGTAAGAAGCGAAAGCGACAAAGTTGCAAGGATATTCAAATGCTTTCAAAAGGGGGTTATCGAAATAGAAGGATCCGTGCATTCAAGTAAGCATATTCTAAATTTTGTAAGTTTTTCAATGACATTTGGATTTAATTTCAGCTATGGTGATATTCTGTTAACTATCTATTTTTTTTGCAGATCTGCATTAATAGCTCCTCGAAATATTAAAGACAATGCTTCACTGGGAATGTCATTGGGCACAATATTGACTTGCAAATCCACTGAGCGTATCATGATGAACAATAGGATTTCAAATGTAAAGTGTAAAATAGCAGAGTCTTTGATGGTGGACATTCAAAATATTTTAGATAAGACTATAGTTCAGGGTGCTTGTGATTTTGCAGGTATTAGTAGGGAAGCATATGCAACAATATTTAAACTAATTAGAGAAGCTTTTAAGCAAGTTCAAATTAGAAAAGTCCCAATCCCTAGGACATACCACTTGAAGAAAGAGAGGGATACATTAAACATAGGTATGCGTAAGATCACTGGAACTCCATTTCATATTGAGGAGGTGTATGAAACTGATGGAAGATCGATATTCTATAATTCATCAAACAATTTATTTGTTGATCTAAATTACTTGCTGAGATACATCGTCACATTCTATGATATAACCTATGAAAAGGTGAATGGAAAAATAATCATAGTACTTAATTTAGATGAATCAGAAATTGTGAAAGGACAGAAGATGGAAAGGGTTAGTATAACTCTCATGAATGGTGCTCTATCCAAAACAGAGAACCAAGAAGATTTCAAATTCAGTGTCCAGTCAGAAAATGATATATGGTGGTTGGCAGCGTTTCAGGTAATTAGCCTCATTATTACATTAGATTCATTGAATAGTATCAATACATTGTAAACTAAGTATGACTAATTCTTTGGACAGAACCTGAAAGAGGATCATGATATATTATCATGGATATTCTCAAGGACATCTTATCCTAGGATCATCAAGGACCATATGGATGGAGGATTTCTCAATGTTCCAGGAGTTGGAGACTTCAATGTTGAATGGCACTTAGCAGGTGATTTGAAAACATTGAAATGTATGTATAATGTCTCTCACGGTGCTACATCAAAACACCCTTGTTTGTACTGCATGAAAATGGCAAAGATGTAACTAGGAGTACAAGGATTACTAGAGAATATGCAGATCCAAACTGGAAGCCTGTGCTGCCTATCCCCTTAAAAAATGTGCATGTTTGCAATCTTCATGCAGAAGTTAGATTAATAGAAAAGATCATTTATCTTCATATAGTTTTTGCTTGGAATACTAAGTCAGCATCATTAGCAAAGGAAGCTATCTCTCGATTAGAAGATGTTTTATCAAAAGCAGGACTCCATAAAGGACATGTCAAAATTCAAAAAGATGAAAAGCTTTCAGGAAAGAATGGGAACATGTCAACTAAGCCAAGCATAGGAGGAGCAAAAGCACGTCGTTTTCTATCAAATCATACTGGTAAGGCTTCTAATATTCAATACTTAGTCTGGACAGATATTATTGCTGCCACTCAGGACTTCAAGAAAGACGGCAAAACCAGAGTACTAAAAGTTGATGTATGGAAAAAGCTTGATAGTATGATTGCTATTTTAAGAAAAGAAAAATACTTTGATATTGATAAGAAAGTTGTCCAAAGGACTTGTGTCGAGTTTGTTAATGCAATATCAAAAGCATGGGGAGAAGATCACATCTCTCATTACATGGTTAGTATAAAATTTTCAAAATGCTTTCAAATTTTCATATATATCTAGATCTAAACATAAGACTAACATTATGATTTTGACATATGCAGCACATACTAAGAGATCATACAACATTTTTTGCAAATACATAGGAAGCTTGAGTGTATGGTCATCACAAGGGATGGAGAAGTCACACTGGCAAGCACGAGCAGCATTTCATAGAAATACACAACATGGAGGAACCAATGAAAAACGAAACTACATTTGTCAATTGTTTCAGTGGTTCTACTGTAGAGTTCAGATTTGACATATAACAAAGTCCACACAATACAACAAGTTTAGAAAAGCATGCAAGTTCATACATGAAGAGAAAATTAGATGATTGCTGAGAAGAAGATCATCATGACATGTTCAGAATTGCTTTGCAAATTCATTGAACAAGAGAGGAGCAATACCCAATATAAATGTATTGATTGTATTATACAAAGTGTCAACTATTCATCAACACATCTTGTATCAGATTCTATGGTAGTATTGTCATGAAGAAATTCTCTGCTAGCGTATACATCTAATAGATGTGCATTATCCTTATTTCCACTAAGCTCAATATAAGTGGAATACAATGAATAATGGGAGCTCCTTAAAGAAACATTCCCATCAGTAAAGCCTAAAATGTTCAAAACATAAGATCTTTTGAAAAAAATGATCTTATTTGTCTTAACAAATTTATGTCCTCCTAAATAACATGATAAAGCTTTAACTGCCATTATAAGACTCTCCCTGACTGGGCTCAGCTTGGAATGAGCAATACAGATCTTACTCTTCAAGAAATGCCAAAGATAGTGGCCCAGTCCACTGTCCCTCAGGAACGAGGATGCATGTTGTCTGAAACCACCTCGTCTCGCAGCAAAATCATCTATTATGAGAGCATCCTGCAATAGGAAATATGCTAGCAAAAACACATTCAGTGATTGAAAACATTCAAATGCAAGGAAGATTAAACACTTACACATTCTTCATCATCAGCATCAACCAGATCAGGATGATCAATATAATGACCACGTACTGAAGTGGAATCATCAGTGAAATCGTTAATGATGAATGAGGGAAGCCCATCTGGGATTGAGATGTCGTGAATTCTTCATCGGATGGTCTGCCTCGCCCATCCTCAGCTATATTTGATAAAGTCTTATTCAGGCATTCTTCACCGGTCATAAGACCCTCCTCATCATCAAAATCAATACCAACAACAAGGTCATCTGTCTCAAAATCTACAAAGTCGGAGAATTCAAAAATTGTGCCGGATAATAAGCATAGAACCTCGTCCTCATGATAGTCAAAAAATTTACATAAATCAGCAGTAGTAGAATATACATTGTCATTAATATAATATACAGGCAAATTGAAAAGACATTTCGAATCCTCCATAGATTTGGATTCATCATCAAATGTATTTTGGCCAATGAAAGAATCCCGGAGAACATCAGTATTTAAATCAATGAAGTCACTTTCTTTATCAAGAGTGTCGATAAGAAAGTGACTGATATCCTTAATGGCTGACTAAACAGAGGAGGGTGCAAAAGGAAGGTCAGCAATAGAAAACTCATCATCATCTGGGATCTGAACTAAAAGAAAAAGTAGAAAACCACTCTGATATTCAACCAATCGACATTTCTTGTTGCAATATGGACACATAGAACTACTTTTGAAAAGATCAAACAATTTGGTGAACATTCTATCCAGTCCATGTCTAAAAGCTGGGAAGAAATGAACAAGATCAGTATAATGCATGTACTAAAGTTGACCTATGAAGAAAACATGCTTGCTAAGTATATCTCTGAATCTGACATAATGTTCATAAAATACGTCAGAATTTGGTTGTGCAGTCCTGAAAACATGTAGATAAGGCCTGAATAGGTTGTGGAAGTAGTCCGGATTTTCAGTAATCCCAAATTCACTCAAAAATGAACTCAAGTCTGATTCTTGTGAGGATGATGAGGAAGAGGCCATGGCAGTAGCGTGAATATCGTACTTGTGCGCGCGGTAGTACTGAACCAAAACTAACAATCAAAATGGCGCAAAAGATGGATATGTACGGCAAACAGATACAGAATATCGCACTTGTGTCAACGGACTTATGACACGTGTCTACTTTCAATTCGACAACAGACGCAGGCACGTGTGAGATGACACCTGCACACGTGTGAAATGACACCTAGACACATGTCGCGTGCTCATTCGAGTGCCTATAAACACGTGTCGCTCTCGCATTCGGTCGTACAAATCCCACATGTGTAGTGTGACAGAGTGACACGTGTCCGTACAACTCCCACACGTGTGACAGGACGTTCTTTCGCACGTGCGAACCCCGATATAAAATCACAAATTTCGATGAATTTTTTTCACTTTTTTTTTCGCTCTGCATATCGCATTTGTGTGCGCCCTTCACGATCAAAATTCCACCTACTACCTTCCATGCACACAGGTCCGATACCTCTTCCTACGTGTCACCCCATATCACACGTATGTGTCTTTCCTCAAATCTAATCGTTCTCTCTGATAATTGGCTCGTATAGGTCCGATATACCGTACATTCTGTCCGTACATAGCGGTCCTTTGCGAGCTCTTTATCATCCCTTCCTTCTCATCCTAACCTTCACACACAAGTCCGCTATCACATAGTTCACGCCCATCGATAGGAGAAAGCAGACAAGGAGAGACTTCTTCTCTCCTGGCTCATCCTCATCTCCTGCGGTTGCCATCACACCCCCTGCTAGACCTAGCACGCGCACCTGCAGCAGGTGGCTCTCTGAGATACGCAAGTATTAGAGGTCAACAACTATGTTGATCCCAAGAGCTCCATAGACCGTGCTGTCCGGAACATAACAAAAAATGATCTCGGACAGCACGTTAGATTCACATCGAGTGCTCTTCAGTGCCTTCAGGAGGCTGCTGAAGATTATATTAGCCTTTTTTTTAGGATTCTTTTTTGCTTGCCATCCATACCAAGAGGGTTACCATAAGCCCAAGGATTTTCAGCTTCTGATCAGAATGAGGGATAGGTACTGTAGGTTACATGTATCTCAGCCTGCTGCTCCTAGACCAACTCATGTAGATAGGACTCATCTTCCTACGAAGCGTCCTAGGAAGCAGACAGCCCCCAAGCGTGCTCCTAAGAAAGTGAAGCCTATCCCAAAATCCATTGTAAATAATGTTGTTGTTGATAATGCTGTAAATATAGCTACCTCTGTTTTGGATACTCCTAATATTGTTGTAGATACTACACTTCCACCTCCTCCTCCTCCTCCCAATTTCTATACATATATAGATGATGATTATCTTAAATTTGAGAAAGACATATCGGATGTTATAGATACAATTGGTACTCCTTTTTGTTTTAGACTAGAAGAACTTGATTTTAGTATTAATTTTAGAGTTCTAGATTGCCTGGATCTCAAAGGCAGACGAGCTTCTATCAGTGATCCTGTGATAGAGTCCGGGCTGACACTCTTGCAATTTGACATTGCAAGAGATTCATCAAACGAGTTGCTGGTGCTGAGTAACTTTCTACTCGAGGCTTTCAAGGAGAATAATGACACATTGTCACAGTGTCTGACAAGTGGATTTACACCAGCAACAAAGTATCTGGTCATTTCTTATCATACCAAGTAAGATATATTAAGTGCTTCTTCCAGTTTTATGCATTAACATTGACATTTTCAATCTAAATAGTTCTCAGAATTGCCGCTAAAGTACTTTCAATCTTATTTTGCAGTCACCACTGGAGTTTAAACCTGATCTCTATTGAGAGATCTGTAAATAATATTATTAAATGTTCTTGCGTCAAGATGAATTTGATGAGAAATACGTATAAGGATGTAGATATATTCATTCCATATCTAAGTAAATATATTCCTACAAACGTTGCTCATTCCGTAGACTGGCAGATCGTCAACTTGGAGGTAAACTCTTCTTTCTTAATAGCATTTTGAAATCAATATTCTAATAAAATATTTTCAATCTAATTCATTCTGTTTCATAATTGATTTCTTGTGTGCTGAAATATTTTGCAGTCGCCCCAGCAAAATGATTCATTCAGCTGTGGGTGGTACACACTGTATAATGCCAAGATGTTTTTTGAGTGGTTCATCCTTCAACAAGATGTTGATATTTCTAAGGTTGTAAATTTTGTTTATTCTTATTTTGGAATCATGATTAGTTTTCTATTCTGGTGATGTTATTGGCTATTACTAATACATGAATGTTCTATTTTGCAGTTTACACTTCCTGAGTACACATCAAGCCAGGTGTACAGATTTAGACAAGAAATTATCCTGAGTATACTAGCTCGGGAAAGGCTTCAGTCTCCCCTTATTGATGATGGTGCAAAGGATGATGTAGTTGCAGAAAAAATATAGATAGCATAGAACAAAAATACATGTATAGACTTCATAGAAAAATATGCATTGATATATCAAATGCTGCTCCAGTTTATGAATTTGGGAGCACAAAATACATGTATAGATGCCCAACTTGGGCTTTCATTTATTGAATGAAAGGGTGTATACACAGATTTTTACTAAAGTTTATTTGAAACTATTGTTCTCCCATAATGGTGATTGTTATAGGTAGATCTTTGCAGCACGTTATCAGCTCCTGTCTTTTTTGCATCTGTGACATGGCAAATATTAGTAAATGTGCAATTGTAAATGATGACATTTTCTATTATTTTGTTCTATTTTGAAATGGCAACAAACATAAAGTACTCACGAGTTTTCCGTTGATGATAAATCTGAAATATGTTGGTAGATTGGTTTGTAATAGCATGAGCTCTGTTCTGATAAAATCAAGCTTCCAGTGGTCTTCCACCTCAACCATAGTCAAATATTCCTCATTGTAGATAATGCTTATCTCCATTCGGTTTGTGTGACCATTTAGTTCAAAGTCTTGATCCAATGGTAGCCATGTACCTTCAATTTTCTTGTATCTCTTGCGGCTAAATGTGAAACTGAGCATTTGCTTTTCGATATGATAACGAAAGATCATTGAGGACTTTTTAATCCTGCATTCTATGTCATTATTTGTTTTACTATCCCAGCCTTGATCCATGAGATCTGACAAAGTCTCATCTGATAAATCCTTGCAAACAAATAAAGTTGGTGTCCTACGAACACTAGCACTCGAGAAAAAATCAACAAATGTATGCAATGAGATAAACCAACTTAGGTGAACAATTTTGGAGCATGTGCTTATCTTCATAGCATTTTTAATAGCAATGAGTAGCTTGCATCTCAAGGATTCAGAAACAATGCTGTCAGGAGTAGGCCACTCATCACTTTGAAAACTAGGCAATGGAATTGCTTCGAGCTTGCCAAAACCTCCATCTGTTTGTGGCATATATAAAGACTCATAAAAATAGATACCACAATCTGCAAGTTCCTTTGGACTTCTTCCTTTGTATTGTAGCTTTCCAACATCAGAGTGAATCATGTCTAATATTCCAGCAAGTGATTGTGTGGGCTCCCATTCACTTATGCATGATGGATATAAATCTGAAAGAAAAAAACAATGTTGAAGCATTTAAATCATAATCTGAAGAGCATCAATAAAGGAAATCACCTATGATTGTTGTAGAGTGCATATGTTTTGATATACTTACAATTACATTTTTGATGATCATGAGCATTGATATCATGTACTTTGATTTTTGAATGCATATATACATGTTGCACTAAGACTTTTGATATCGATTGACCTCCCGGGGTAGTCTTAAACTCCAAAATTTTTGCTTTCCAATAAGATTTGTAAGTCATTTTTGCTCTTTTCTTTTGTCGAAAATTGCCCTTTGATGATCGATGCAGCAATACCCATGAGTTCTTCATATATTTTGTTGGCTTCCAGTTATCAGCTTCATCTTTCTCATTGTAAAGAATCACAAAATCGATTGTAGATCTGGGTCTCCTCGCCATTGCTATTTTCAAAGCCTGGGCGCCAAAAATCTCTCTGATATATTACTTGATTTTAATTTTTCGTATCACATTTAATCTAATGTGAATGCCAACATAGTCACAGTTACTGCGTGTACCATATTTTATGTAACTGTACATACTATATTTCTATAACTGTAACTAGTATAGTTAGAAAATTTCATTATACTAACCAGCATAGTAAAGTAAATTTAACTTGAGATATTGACGTCGGGCAGATTAGCACGTGTCGGACAGGAAAAAGAAACCAATGGGATACGTCCATGCTCCCCGGACACAAATCTCAAAGTTTTCTATATTGCATTTTTATTTTTTAGTTAATTTGAACTACGTTACGTAGATTTCAAATCTGTGCATTTTGATTGGGCTTGGTGACGGTCGAAACTAAAGAAAAAAAATAAAAGTATCTTTACAAAGGGTCTTTTTGATATTGAGAACTCCTCTAATGCTAGCTTGAGATTGCCAATGAGCTCCAAAAATATTCTATCTTCTCACTATGGGAGCTTGGAATACATAGCAAATTCAACTTCCTTCTTGAAGTTAGGTGGATTTCCAGCATGTAATAAGGAAGGTAACTCACTCTTCTTGCCCTAAAATGAAACCCTAGCCTAGATCCTAGAGTTATTTGATTTTCTACAAGAGTTTTGAACTTTAAAAATTAATCATACACCATAGATTTACTAGATAAGAGGTAAATCCAACAATATTTAGAATGATCAGCAATGAAGATTACATAGGACTTGGCACCACCATTAGATTCTTGTGAGAAACTATGAAGAATTGCCAAACATTGGCAAATCTAGCTTGATAAAACAACCATGTAAAACTTTGTAAATATTGTGTATAATTGGGTTCCACACATGAAAGGCCAAAATGCCACGTGGCAACCCACTCCTAATGTAGGTTAGGTCAAGTCAAGAGAGTTGGTCATGTCTATTTGGTGGTCATCTCTACTTTATAGGACCTACACCTAAGTTGAAGGTGAAAATTTGACCAACTAGCTACCTACCAAGCATAACTCTAGGATCTAGGCAAGGGTTTCATTCTAGGGAAAGAAGAGTGAGTTAACTTCCAGAATATTTTTGGAGCTCATTGGCAATCTCAAGCTAGTTCACTATGTACATTGAGTTTTTGTGATCCAAATGAAACCAAATCAATTTCTACTTGTTTCTCAAGTTGAAGGCCATACTACAGCCTATAGTACACATGTGTGGGATTAGATTTCAATGTTGATCAATGCTTTTGATTGCTAATGCTTGTTGTTTGTCAAATTGCCAATCTAGATCAACTTGTTTGTGTCTAGTTTTTTGATAGATTGTTAAGCAAGCATCCAATCACTCTTGTGGATCTTTTTTAGATCCATTTATGGTCCTAAATTATAGTACTTTCACATGGTATCAGAGCCAAGTACAAGGGCCTTGATCTTAGACCCATTCAAATCCATTTTTAGCAGTTTTGTATGCTAAAAACTAGTCTTGTGAGGGCGAGTTTGGTGTTAAGTTTTGGTGGTAGGAATTGATCCCAAACTTCTTCAGGATCAAATTTCGTATTGTTCCCATGCGTGGGAACTTCTGAACCAGCATTAAATGCACTACATTCATTTGGTCACTGTAAATTCAATTTGTGAGCTGTTGGTGTAATTTTGGTGGACCCTAGAATAATCTACCAAGATCATTTGTCATTGATTAGATTTGGATTTGTTTCATGGAACCTAAGTAATCTAGGCCGAGTTCAAGTCCTATTAAGGTTAAAAACAGGTCTTGAAAGTACACCAAGAAGGAAGAAAGAGATTAAGTAATTTTTTTGTCCAAAAATAGCCAAAATTGGCAAGATTTGATTGTAAGTAGATTTCACATCATCTTATCTTCATTCCAAATTTGTGAGGGAGTTCTATAACTGAGATTATAAGCCCATTTGATGGATTAGAAATCTAATTTGAGTGAAACACTACAAGAAAGAGACCTTAGTGAGTTTCTAGAGACAATCAAATCCATTTCTTGGCAAGATTTATTTGAAAGTAGTTTTCACTTCATCTTATCTTCATTCCAACTTCGTGAGGGAGTGATAGAACTGTGATTATAAGTCCATTTGTTGGATTAGAAATCAAATTTGAGTGAAACACTACAAGTGTGAGACCTTTGTGAGCTTCAAGTCAATCAAATCTATTTCTTGTTTGTAGAAGTCACTAGTAAGATGGAATCTGCTAGAGCATACCTTCTAGAAACTAGTGAGAAATTGAATTCTACAAATTATGCTATTTGGTTACGATGGAGTCACTTTTGGTGCTCCAAGAACTTTATGAGTTCTTGATTGAGGATGAAGATGAACCTCTATGTGCAGAGGAGTTAGCTAGATACAAGAAGAGATATAGGCTTGCACTTTATTGTGTGAAGATGAATGTGAGCAATGATTTGTTGAGAGAAGTATGAGCATGTACTAGTGCTAAAGAGGCTTAAGTGTGTTTAAAATTAATCTATAAATCTAGTAACACTTCAAGAGTACTCATGCTTAAAAATCAGATTTTTAGAGTATGAGGAGAAGTGAGGAGAGTGCACAAGATTATGTACTCAGAATCAAGTCTCTAAATAGGGAGTTGGCTTCCATTGGAGAGAAGATTCATGATGGAGAGCTAGTAGAAATTGTCCTTAATGGTCTAGGAGATGACTTTGCAAATTTGGTCCAAAGTTTTGCCATCCAAAACACTTTGCCAACTATAGAAAAACTTCACAGTATATTAGTGGCTGAAGAGTGTAGGATGCTCCACACCAAGGCAAGAATGAGTCCATTGTCTTTGCAGGATGGAGATGAGAAAGCCAATTTCTCATTCAAGGGCAAAAAGAAGACCAATGGAAAGAAGAAGCATCCCAAGGAGGCCAAAGAAGAGGATGATGCATCAAGCTCAAAGGACGAGTCCAAGCAAAAATGCTTCTTTTGTGGAAAGAAGGTGCATTATGCATTCGAATGCTACAAGAGGCTAAGAGCAAAAGAGGAGGAGGACAAACAAGGGAACCTTGTATATGAAGAGGATGGATATGAGGAGATCTCATCTTTGATGGCATCTACATCCACTCCAACAAGCAAAAGCAACTCAAAGGACACTTGGTGGATTGATAATGGCACTAGCTCCCACATGACTTTCCAAAAGGACACATTCTTAACCACCAAGAATATGCTTAGTGTTGGTCTACTCTTAGAAAGTGGTTTGGATGTCCACTTTAAGCATGGTGTTTGTTTCATCTTGAAGAATGATGTTTGCATTGCAAAGGGATGAAAGTACTGTACTTTAGGACCATAAATGGATCTACAAAAGATCCACAAGAGTGATTGGATGCTTGCTTAACAATCTATCAAAAAACTAGACACAAAAAAGTTGATCTAGATTGGCAATTTGACAAACAACAAGCATTAACAATCAAAAGCATTGATAAACATTGAAATCCGAGCCCACACGTGTGTACTACAGGCTGTAGTACGGCCTTCAACCTGAGAAACAAGTAGAAATTGATTTGGTTTCATTTGGATCACAAAAACTCAATGTACATAGTGAACTAGCTTGAGATTGCCAATGAGCTCCAAAAATTTTCTATCTTCTCACTATGGAGAGAGGGAATACATAGCAAATTCGACTTCCTTCTTGAAGTTAGGTGGATTTCCAGCATGTAATAAGGAAGTTAACTCACTCTCCTTGACCTAAAATGAAACCCTAGTCTATTTCCTAGAGTTATGCTCAGTTCTTTGGCCATCAGTACTACTCTCATTTTGAAGTTCCATAAATAGTAATTCGAACCATCCAGTTTCTCTACCATTAGAACAGACTATGATTGTGAATCCATTTGGAATTTCAATCATCAATGAATTGAATAAGGTATTGATCCAAAGGTGCTTCTTCAAGTTTACAAATCTTCCACACTTGAAAGATCACATTTCCACCATTGACAATTTCTTTGATGGAAAACAAGTAGATTCTACAATCTCTACTTGAAGAGCAAAACACTACCATTATTCCTATCGTTGAAATAGGATAATCTTTGGTCCTTACATTGGAATGATCATGCTCAAAGCATGTGGACCCAAAGATTTCCAATACAAATGATGTTTCATCTTTTATGACACTATTCAAACTATTACATAAATAGTTATCCAATGAAATTGCTTTATCAACAACAAATGGAGATCTGAAACCATCAATTTTCATTGTCTTGTCATACAAAACGTACTAAACATCATAGATCTTAAAGATAAGCAACAAGTCACTCCATGTGTACTAATACTATCAAAAAGTATTCGAAGATAGTAGACTCTCCAATGCTCACCATCCTTGCAAGATACACACTCGAATGGACAATTTGCATGCAATTTGATGACTCGGCCATTGTCATTGAGGACTCCCTTGGAACTCTCATGCTTTGAGGATGATCCTCACGCAACCTATCTCTGCAGACTGTAATGTATATTCAAAGTTGTTGATTTATTCTTTGTCATCATCACACTTTATGTGGATGATACATTGTTGTTTGGCAGCTGCTCTGACAAAAGATACAAAGAAGATGCTATCCCAAGAATTTGAGATGACAGATCTTGGAGAAGCACACTATTGTCTCGGGATTCAGATCCACAAAGACAGAAATCGAAGACTTCTCTATATCACCCAACAAAGATACTTTCATAATTTGTTGATGAAATTCAATTTCATGAATTGCAAGCTTGTACATAATCCCATGGATCCAGGTCTCAGATTATCAAGGAACAATGCCCTCAGACCAATGAGGAGAAGGCAGAATGAAAGGGTATCCATATCAGTCTATTATCGGATCCTTGATGTATGCAATGATCTCAACCAGGCCAGATCTTGCATACGCCATCAGTTCCTTGAGTCAGTACATGCCCAAGCCTGGCATGATCCATTGGAGAGCTCTTTTTAGAGGAATCAGATATGTACGAGCTACTATGGACCTATGCATCTGCTATGGGGATGGAGATCCATCCAATATCATACTCTTCATGGATATACATATGCAAATTGGGCAAGTGATATCGACGCCAGAAAATTAACTTCTAGATACATTTTTCTGCTCAACAATGGTCCAATATCTTGGAATAGTCGTAAGCAGACCTCCATTGCAATGTCTTCCACAGAATCTGAATACATTGCAGTCTCTCAAGCTACCAAAGAGACAATCTGATTAAGAAATTTACTGTCTAATATTGGTCTCAGACAGTTTGCTCCAACAATGATACAATTTGATAGTCAGAGTGCTATTGCATTATCCATCAATCCTAGATTTCATTCTAGGAGTAAGCACATCAAATCAGATATCACTACATCAGGAGCACGATAGTCAACAAAGAGGTGAATCTGAAATTTTGCAGAACCCAATACATGGCAGCTGACATATTTACAAAGGGATTGAATCAGAAAGCACACAAGGATTTTTGTGCTATCTTGAATTTACAAATCAAGGCATTCAAGGATCTAGATTAAGAGAGGGTGTTGGATTTCTATCCTCTCCATCTCTATCTCTCTCTACTAATCTAGATCCATTCATTTTGTTGTTGTAAATATTTTTACAATCTGCAAAAATACAAGAAAAATCGATGATAGTCTACATCGACATGCTTGACATTGACTTTTCTTGAAATATGGTTTTGAGCCCGGCCTCAACATCGAAGTCCTCGACTTCCATGTCATCAACTTCCTCGACATCGAAGTCTTTGACTTCGATGTCTGATCAAAGGGAAGCTATGAAGTCCTCAACTTCCACGTCATCGACCTCCTCGAAGTCTCCGATGTCTGCTCAAGGGAAGCTATGAAGTCCTCGACTTCCACGTCATCGACTTCCATGCCATCGAATTCCTCGACATCAAAGTCTCCGACTTCAACATTTGATGCGTCAATGTCCTATTTGGCTGCTCACCAGTACATTTGTCACTCGAACAGATTCTCCAATTGAATCAGATGTTGTCCAAGTGCGACTACCAATAGCATGTAGTGCCTTAATCATGTTTGTAACTTGATAAACCAACTTTCTATGGGGTAAATCAAAGAGTTGGATGGATGCTATGCAAGTGGAGTATGATTCTCTCATGGAGAATCATAGTTGGGATCTTGTAAATATCTCTCAAGGGAAGAAACCACTTTATTGCAAGTGGTGTATAGATTGAAGTACAATCAAGATGGATCAATAAGTAAGCATAAAGCTAGGCTTGTAGAAAAAAGGCTTTTGCAAACCAAAGGTATTGATTATAATGAAACTTTTGCTCCTATAGTTAAGCTTGTTACTATTAGATTAATCATTAGTCCTGCTACAACTTTCAATTGGGAGCTATTCCAACTTGATTTTGCAAATGCCTTCCTCAATGGCTACTTGGAGAAAGAGATCTACATGAGGCAAGCCGAGGGCTTCATCAAGGAAAATCATGAAGGAAAGGTGTGTTTTTTTAAAAAGAGTCTCTACGGACTCAAGCAAGCACCTAGAGCATGGGGGTTACTCTAGGCTAAACTCTTTTCTTATCTCGATCAACTTTGTGTTGAGTGCTTATGATCCATCATTGTACATAAGATTTCATGATGGGAAGGTCATTATTCTTGTATTGTATGTTGATGAGATTATTTTGAGTGGTAATGATCTAGATGGAATAAGAGATGTAAAAATTGCATTATCAAAAGAGTTTAAAATGGTAGATCTCGGCCTATTGAGCTTCATTCTAGGAATAAAAGTCATAAGAGGATGTGATTTTTGTTTCGTTTGTCAATCTAATATGCTCATCCATCCTAGATAGATTTGGAACGAAGAATTGTAAAGGCATTGAGACTCCAATGGAGCAACATGTAAAGGCATCTATTGAAGTTGATGAAGCATCATTTGAGGACACCACTTTATATAGAAGGCTTATAGGCTCCTTTATATATTTAACTATAACTAGACCCGATCTTAGTTATAGTGTTGGAAAGTTAAGCCAATTCATGCAAAGTCCTTTGGTATCTCATTGGAAGATGACCAAAAGAGCTCTTAGATATATTTCATCAACTAAGAATTTTGGCATATTGTATAGAGGGACTAATCTTGGCTTACGAGCCTATAGTGACTCAGATTTTGCAGGTGAAAAAATGGATCAAAAGTCAATAAGTGCATTTCCCACCTTCTTACGTGATGGAGTAGTATCCTGGCTTTCCAAAAAGCAAGATATAATCTCCTTATCTTCCACAGAATCCGAGTATAAGGCCTTGACATCAACATGCAAGGAGGTCCTATGGCTCAAAAGGCTATTGGTGGAGTTTCATGTCATTGAGGAGGAGATCCCTATCATCTATTTGACAACCAATCATCCCAATCACTTTCTACTGATCCTACATTCCATGCAAGGAGCAAGCACATCGAGATTGCTCATCATTTTGTGATGGAGAAAGTGCAAGCCAAAGAGATCAAGCTCCAACACGTGTCTTCATCAAACTGCTTAGCTGATCTATTTACTAAATCCTTATTTAAGAATTCATTTGTTAAGCTATGATCTTCAATTGGGATAATTGATAAGAGTATTATAATTTCCAAGGCTAGATTTGAGGAGGAGTGTGAAAAATTGCCTATATTGGCAAATCTAGCCATGTAGTATAATGTAAATTATGTGCATAAGTGTGTCCCACACGTGTGAGGCCATGATGCCACATGGGAAACCACTCCTAATGTAGGTTAGGTCAAGTCTATAGGGTTGGTCATGTCTATTTGGTAGTGATTCCTACATTATAGGACCTACACCTAAATTTTTATGATGAGATTTTGACCAACTAGCCACCTACTTGGCATGACTCTAGGAAAGAGGCTAGGGTTGCAAATTAGGGCAAGAGAGGTAAGTTAACTTCCTTATTACATGCTGGAAATTCACCTAACTTTACAAAGGAAGTCACTTTTGCTATGTATTCTATAACGGTACAGTTGTAATCTTCATGACCGTCGCAACTGATGTGTATATACACAATAAATCAGTAGCAAGGAGTATAATAATAGTTAATGAGGCAATAATCAGTGGTAGCATGAATCAGAGTTCCTATGTGAACTCCCTTGTTTCAGACTACCTGATTCCGTAAAATCAGAGATCTTTAGAGAGAGTGAAAGTAATTCAAGAAGTAGAGATTGTATTCAATCTAATTGTATTTACAACAGATGAACATAGATTCTCTATTTTCTTTATGTGTATTTGCACTAACAAATGCTTTCTGGTAATTCCTTTCTCTAGTACTGATACTCGTTCCACGACTCATTCAGAATATCTGACTCGAAGAAAGCATGGCTATCATGGACGCCTAATTGTTTCGCTTCCTTCATGGTTGTCTTTGACACCTACAAAGATATTCCTCTGGTCGATCTAAGTCATAGTCTGAATCAACAGTTGTCAGGTAAAGATCCTGTCATAATTTAACATTGAGTTTTTCTCTTGACTGGATACCATATTCAGCAAGGGTGGTATCAGAGCTGATAAATGAATTATTCCTAAACAATATTTCGTTCATACAAACCCAACACATATCACATTATAAGCACTTTCCCTTCTTCTTGATCTTTCTCAGTGAAGCTTCTCCGTCCTAAGATGTGAGGTTTTGTTGCTTCCACTTTTTATGCCCTTGCCCTTGCCTTGCTTTTGGTACGTCATCAAACCTTGATGACAATGTGATGTCGAGCCTTGACCACTTTCTACCATTGCTCCTCCTACATTAGGATTCCTATAAACTTATCAAAGATAGACATTTTTTTCCTTGATACTGCAGACATATGATAGGACTTTATAATTCCACACAAGGCATTGTGCACCAGTTTAACATCACGAATCAGTTTCCAAATAGAATGCATTTAATCTTTTAGCATCTTGATAAACATCAAGTAAGCTTGAATATGCTCTCCTTGCTCCATTTGAATGTTATTCAATTTTGACTTCAAAAACATAACCCGCAATGGATTTGATATTTCAAACTATCACTTATATGCGTGATCATATGGTTCTTTATTGAGAGGTGTTGATATAGGTCAATGCTCTACTAGCTCTCTTGTCAAATGTGTTGATATATGCTTTAATGGGTTATATTTCTCTCATCTCTTGTGACGATATCCCACAATTCTTTTTCTATCAAGATGATTTTCATTTTGCACTTCCATACATAGTAGTTGGATATGCCTTCCAATCGCTAGATTCAATCAAAATGGATCTGCCCATGTTCACCATGTTGAAATAGATAAAAAATGCACTCATAAGCTAAATAAGGCTTTCTGAGCACGATGGCAAACATCCCCTAATAATATTTAGGTCCATCCTCAAAGCCCAAGATATTCCCTAATGGATCAAACCCCATTAGGGCCATGACAATGGCGAATTCCAAATTTGAAAATTTTGACTTGTCAAATTTTTTTACTATCCCCCCACCTGGTTGAGGTGGCAAGTTTGCCAACAAAAAGTCCACAAAACACGAAATGCCTTCCATCACGTATTCTGCAATATGAGGTCTTTGATAGGGGCAAATCACTTTGGAAAATCACTAATTGCTTTCTTCACGATTAACACTCTATTTTTTCCTATGATACTTGCATGTATAGTTCAGGTGCCCTTTGTTTGGAGGTCACAACCTTTCATTTGGTCAAAAATGACTTTAAAACAAGGAATAGGCCCTTACAGTTTCAAATTGAAACTTCAATTCGAAAATTTTAAACGAAGAAAAACCCACTCCAAATATTAAGTCTTTCAATAAATTTCTTTTGAAATTTTTTAATTTAGAAACTTCAAAATGGCCCTTCAATCTACCTTTAGGCCTCATCAAACAGTTTCTCTACATCCAACGGCCCACAATGACTCAATCTCCATCATTGATGTTCAGGACACTTGATTGGATGGATTTGGATGATTTTGAAAGCTGGAACACACTGCTATAGCCACTACGCACTCACTCCGATTCGATGAACGCGACTCTCTCTCTCTCTCTCTCTCTCTCTCTCTCTCTCTCTTTCTCTCTCTCTGATTTGGTGTGCACGATTGATGTTCTCACGCTGTCTCCTCTCCTCTTACTTTGAAAAATGGATTTTTGTTAGGGATATATTCTCAAATCTTTAATTGTCTAGGCACGGCCTCTTGGAAGATGCCTCGCCTTTTACAGCTTCAAATTTTGTCTCCTACATTGGTAATCAAAGGTTTTCCTTCTGGAACCTTAGCTAGCAAAAAAACAAGTTTCTTGGGCATTTTTAAACCTTTATATTTTGATGGAACTAATGACATGTCAATTGTTGCAATATTGATTCCAAACAATCCACATTCCTGAAAGAAAAAAAAAAAAAAAAAAAAAAACTCCAAAATTCCAAGAAATAAGAGAAATTTTCATGTTCGCACCAAATCAAACTCTCCAAATTGCCATACGTTGTGCTATTGAAAAATTGGTTGGATGTTGGGACGATGACTAAGCATCAAACCTTGGAGATCCATGAGTAGGTGAGTACATCATTGATGCAATCCAGCACCACTGGACTCCATAAACCAAGTAGGTTGCACTAGTCCATCTTCAAGATCTACTTGACACAAGAAAATGACCATGAATTCACCAAGAGATAGATCTTATATGGACAGGCGGGACCGCAGCATGGGGAGGGGATAAGTGGGACCATATGTGATCCATCCATCCATGCCATGATGTGGGAGGTGTCTTTTCTTAATTTTTGTTGTCATTCTCCCCTCTAGTAGGTGCCCTTTGAGGTACATGAGACGATAACAGATATTATTTCTTTATTATTATTATTAGGAGTAGAAAGATAGAGCAGCGATTGATGGAGGAGGGAATCAAATATTGGACGATGGCGATGAGATGACGGTCGGATGCTTCTTCATTTCCATGATCCAATCCAGTTACCCAGAGTATTGGATTCATTTCTGTCCGATCTCGTGGCGTGAAATGAGAGTCAGACATAAGCTTTGATTTTGTGATATTGGATCTTCGATTCTTCGTTGCTTGCTGGATCGAGACAATGCTCTCTCTCTCTCTCTCTCTCTCTCTCTCTCTCTGCGCTGATGGTGCCTTGGTATTAGTCTACTATTTAAGGTGATGGCTTACGGAAGTGATCGCAATCACCTTAATGTTGATGGAGTTAGAGAAATTGAGAATGGAAGTGTGTGTGTTATGGAGAGATTGTGTGTAGGGAAGGAAGGGAGTGATGACGGAGCTTCATTTAAAACTGTCAAGCTCTGGAATATTGTCAGCGTTGGCATAGAGTAGCAACAAGAAGCGTCAAAATTGAAGGTTATGAGCTTGGTTTAGCTAAATAACTCATGTGAATGTGAGAGCTGTATCGTGAAGGATAGATTATATGCAATACGGCAGAGATTAGAGTGAATGGAATCATGAAAGCTAGATTGGTGGACACAAGATGAAGAAGGTATGCTCTGAAACCCTTGGCAGCAAGAGCTTGGAAGGGGTTTCTACCTACCTTCGCTTGTTTCTGAAAGAAATTTTGTGATCTTTTAAGAAGCCCCTTAATAGAGAAGGGTGGTGCGTACAAGGTAAAGAATAGAGAATATGTGCACCTTGAAGGATGGAGAAAAGTCTGACAGGATGGTAGCAGGAGCTAAGCAGGATTTAGTAGATAGTGATGGCGATAAAGGGCTTATAATCCCAGATCTTTCCGAACAAGTAGCCTTGCTTTGCTTGCTGAGAATACCTAGGCTGTTTCACGCAGGCTTGCGTGCTGTTTCTACTCACTGGAACAATCTCCTTCGAGGCCCGGACTTCTATGCCGAGCGCAAGCGGCTTGGCTTCACAGATGCCTGGCTGGTGGTTTTCTTCACTGATGTTGTAGCTTCTAGTTTTTCCTGTTGCATGTACGACCTCAGATCGAGGCAGATGCTTTGCAGAGTGAGGCTGCATAATTTTGGCTTGCATCATAAATTGGAGCTTGAGAGCTACAAGCTGGGCGCCATTGGCAGCTCCATCGTCATCATCGAAGGCAGAAAATCTCCTCTTACGTATTCAGACTATAACCACACCAAAATTTATGACACCGTGAGCAATAAATGGAGAGATGGGGCAACCATGCTCACTAGAAGAAGCCATTTTGCCATGGGCGTCATAGGAAACCGTCTATACGTAGCAGGAGGGTGTAATAGATCTGGCACACTAGCCTCTGTGGAAGCTTATGATCTAAAGAAAAACGAATGGGCAACAGTTGCAAGTATGCCTTTCGGGCTTGAAAGCATACAAGATGAGGTGGTCTTCCAGGGTAAGCTTTATGTGTTTGGCCATCCTTTTGCCAACAAGCACTGTGTGGTATTTGTTTACGATCCTATCAAAGATATTTGGGAACAGGATGTTCAGATGGGGATGAGCATGGTTCATGACGGAGAGCTTGTAGCAACTGATAATTGCATCTACTCTGTCAGTACATCGGATTGTTTTCGCAAATATGATAGAGATGACGGGAAGTGGCACCTTGTGGGGGTCGAAACAAGACCACGCACAAAGGTTGCTTTCAACAGGCACGCACAGCGCGCTTTTGGATTGGGAAATGAGTTATTCCTTCTGAGGGGTGAACTAGGAGGATCTACAATTGAGCTTAATGCCAATCGTGCCGTGTGCCACAATCTTTTCCTAGGAGAGTCTTGGTTCAGAGCAGGAGCAATTGTTCATGCTTAACTACTCACAATTTTTTGTTGGCAAGTCTGTTTTTGTGCTATTTACGGCATTAGGCGACCTTTCTTCTAGGAAAAGATATGTTGGCGTGAGAGCATTGTCTTTAATTGTACAGTATGTAGATTTTTTGAAGTAGTTAAGATGGAATTTTATACTCTCTGAGATTTTGAGATTATTTGTGGGTTTCCTATGGAAGTTGTCATTGTCCTTTCTCTCCTTGATCAAAACATGTTTTTGTGCAGATGTATCTCATAATGTTTTGATTTCTTTCTTCTTCTAATTTGTTCACCGTTCATACTTGACTTAAGTCATCATTCTGACTTGCCCCATCATGTGGTTTTATGTCAGTGGGATGTAAGTTGAGGGGAATTCCTTTATTAATCCAATGGTATTTGTTAGCACTAGCTTTCTATATATACAGTATAAACACCATACAATCTCCACGTGAAGCCTTGCCAAGATTGAAGCTCAAGGGTCGGAGTCATTTCTATTCCAAAGTTGTCAGGACGTAAACCTGAGCATTTGTAGATGCAGAAGCCACCAGATTTGTCCAACTTGGCCGCTGCATGTGATAGCGTGTATTTTTCATAAATTGATTACAGGGGTTGCCATCAACCAGGCAAGGAAGTCCATTGTAGTGGCATCCCATATGAGGTGAGAGTAACAGGAATCTTATTGTTTGGAGGATTACTCCAATACATGAACCCTTGCATCTAAAATTGTGAAAGTGCTATATGTGATCTTTTGACAAGTGAGAGTTGCAGGCAATTAAGCTATGAGACTTTCAAAATATGCCTCATTTATTTCGGGATATGCATATGCTTCACCTTCTGGCATAGACATATTTCTTATGTCCAAGTGACAAACTTGTTTTTTTTTAAGAGAATTTTATCCCAGAAGTGATTAACATCACATAGAATCAGATGTATTAAATCTACATCAGTTTTTGTAAGAAATAGCTAATTATTGCCACTGTATACATTTGCACATTCTTTTTATGTTGATGTCAATTGCTTCATATATCATGGAGGTTTGTTAATGCCTTCAAATTGAATGCACTCGTCAACCCGTATTATTATAGGTTGTTTCGAGTCGAGAATAGTTGCATATTCTCACATGTTCTTCGCAGAATCTTGAGAATTCTGTGCTTTTGTATTCACCTCCATTGTCAAATCTAAGGATCTGTATCCTTTTCGAGGTGTGCTGCTTTGCAAATGCCACGAACTTCTTGAAGGAATCAAATACTTCGGATTTCTTCTTTAAGTAGTAGATCGTGGTCATCCGGCTGTAATCATCTATGAACATCAGAAAGTATCTTGAACCTGAGAGCGAATCCATCTTCATCAGTCCACAGACATCAGAGTGGACGAGCTCAAGAACTTCCCTGGCTCTTCTTCCCTCATGCGTCCGATGTTGCTTGCCTTTCTGACAAGCTTCCGAGAACTCAGTTTCGGGCCTTGAAATCTTGAGACCTGCGACCATGTCTTTCTTGTACATGTCATGCAGGCTCCGCATGTTCAGATGATACAGCCTCCTATGCCAGAGCTGATCTTCATTTTCTGAGCATCTAATATGCTTTCAGAGTTGCTGATTATTTTAGCCTGGTAGAGGTTTCCTTCTCTGCATCCGACCGTCAGTAACGTGTTTGTCGTCTTTTCGATCATACGACAAGTGTTGTCGTCGAACAAAACTCGAATGCCTAGGTCTGTCATCTTGGAGACAGATAGCAGATCTTGAGACTAATTGCTACACTTGTCTGGATTGTTGTAGCCATATAGTGTTGTCTGGAAGAATCACTGTTGGGATATCAGTAGTGATAACCTGTAGGCTTTGATACCATGTCGCGACAGCGAGATTGTTTCATTTTCATCTTCTTCTTCTTATTCGCGAACGATTTTGTGTCTTTGAATTTTCTCTTTGTGCGGAAGTTGTTTACAGGATCCCAGACACGCGACTACACATCACAGAACACATTCTATTCTAGCAATCAAGACAAATGACAGCACAAGACAGGGAGATGCACGAAAATAGAACGACTGTATTATCAGTTTAGTTTTTAGAGCAATATCGTCAGTGTCTCTCTCGTTGGCGGAATGAGACTCTGCTCTTTCGCTGTGTTCTGCTTGTTGGTAGACTTTCATGCACAACTATAGTTTCTAGTATTTTTCGGCTCTACTCGCTACCTCTCTCTCTCTGTCTCTTACAGATCTCTCTATTCAAATTATTTTTTTTCGTATATAGTTTATGATCCAGAGAGGATCATTTATACCTCCACAGTGTGGAGTTTACAAGATGGCTAAACGTAGAATCACAAGATTAGTTAACGCTAATCAACTAGTTAGTTAGTCTCCGCCATTGACACTCGTTTCAGCTGGGCGTGAAGTCTACGACTCCAAGCCCGTTGAGCTGCTAGCTGGCAGCGCGAAAGATTCCTCTTTGTTTGTTTCGTAATCTCTCATTTGCTTTCGTTCTTTTCGTCTCTTTCGTAGTTTTTCGTTTTTGCGTCCCTTTGCGGTTTGCGATCTTGGAGGTGTGTTTACGATTCACGAATGATTCACAAATCATTCGTGCTTCGAGTCAAGGGACGTTGATTGTCGCGAATTGTTCTCATTCGACCTTCGTTTCTTGTTCGTGTTGCGACAAAGTTGCAGGAGTTCACCATTTTTGACAATTTTTTGGTTATTGTTCAGGTTTCATCGGAAACATCTTTGTGACATCGTCACCAACATCTACTTTCGGGTCAACAACTTTGCGTCGCATAGAAGTAGAATAACCACAATACTTCCTCACAAAATTTCATAACAATGCAATAACAATGGTCAAAAGAATCCTTACAAAACTAAGACCCATTGCTTCCATGACTTTCTATCCAATAATCCTACAACCCATAATTTTCCATGGTATGAATTTCCATGTGACATTTTCATTGATGGGCGGTAACTTGGTATGCTCCTGGTTTAATATTCGTATTAAGAATAGCTATGTCATAAATTTGAGTGTTGTTGTTGACTCTAGTTCATAAGCTATATTTCCTATTCTTGAAATTTGAAATGGTCCATATTACATCTGGAGTAGCTATTGATGATCTAAGATTTAACTATCAAATATTTGAGTGTACATAGTTCTAAGACTTTAGATAGACCATTAAAGCTTTTGAGAATTTTGTGTCAGATCACCTAATCTATTGTACTTGAATTTCCTTATCCAAGACATTGATAGGAAACTTGATTCTATAACCATTGAATGCTTTCATATGGGGTCATCATGGTTGAAAGATGTTTAATGGTATCATAGGCTTAAGCATTGATCTCAATTATGCTTTGAACGCTGGAAATAAATTTTTGAGCCATAAGTAAACTTTATCAAATTGGCTATTAGTCCATGGATGGTGAGCAATACTTGGAGCTAATCTAGCTAGTACCAAGAGTTTAAGTATATCTTGCAAAATCTACTCATTAGTTTGGCATCTATGTTGCTCAATATTTCGTCCTTGTATTACACATTGTCTCCAATAATTTTGTTGCTACTTAAGGGCAAGGAAGTTAGTGAAGTAGCATTGGGGCGTTTCAATTAAATTGAGACCAAAGGCATTCATTAAACTTCAAAAAGATGCCATAGAAGCGATTATTAGCAAAATGGCAAGATTGGGCGAATCCGTGCTTAGAGAAGTTAATTAATTGGACGGGATGTCCAATTATTTCATTTGAAAATTCAAAATGAAGAGCATTTTGATGAAAAATGAGCTATGGGACATTGTTACTAGAGTGGAACAATGCCCAAACACAACTCTAGTTGATATGTGCTCGTGTGATAAAAGGACCCAGAAGGCCCTATCTTTGACCAATGTGACTATGAAGGACCATGTCATTGCCCACATAAGTGATCTTGTAATGGCAAAAAGGTGCTTGGGAAGCACTCAAAGCACAATACCAAATGGTGAAACATTCACAGATGATGTTTTTAAGAACCAAATTGAATAGTATTCGTATGGAAAAAAATGAAGTTGCATGGGTCATTTTTCACACAAATCAAAGAATTGAGAGACAAGTGATTGCAATTGGGGAGCCAGTAAGATATGTGGAGTTAGTGCACACAAGAATGAACAACTTGTCAAAAAAAATTCAAATGTTTTGCAAGCAGCATTGCATCAAGGGAGAGGCTACCGACATTTGAAGGTCTTCATGAGATCATGTTGAAGGAGGAATAGAGGTGAGAAGTTGTATCAATAGAAGATTGGGCAATGCTAGCTAAAGAGAAGCACAAGTTTAAGAAATTTCCAAAAAAATCCAATATGATGATGATAATCAAGGATCTTCATCAAGCAAGAAGAAGAAAGGTGAATGCTTTTATTGTCAAAAGCTTGGATATTGGGCTAGAGATTGTCACAAAAAGAAGTCGATATCAAGAAGGGCAAAATGAAGTGGTTGACCAAGCTTGTCGAAGAGGATCTTGGGGTTGGCACAATACCTATTCAATCTCTTGATAAGAAAGCAAAGGTAATTGCAAATTTTTGGTATGTTTAAAAGAAAAGTTTGAAGCATTCGAATTTATATTACTTTTATCAACTTCTACAAGGAGCATGGAATTAAGAATCATTTGTATAAGTTGATATACCTCAACAAAATGGGATAGTAGAAAAGAAGAATCTCACAATACTTGAAGCTACTAGAGCAATGATGGCGCACATGGAAATTACCGATCCTCTCTAGGTCGAAGTTGTGAGAACTGTAGGAAATAGGTGAGTAATGGAATAGCGGAAACTTCCTACTTCCAATGCATGACTACGCCTATCAAAAATTGAACAAAGCAGTAGTAATGGAAATCACGTCCAATCTTTAGCAACTACTTTTGCTAGATACTAAGTATTGAATGCCTTGACCTTTAAACTTAGTTCTGCACAAAACTTTTTGTGTGCATCCAAGCTTAATTCTTTGGTAAAAATATTTGCTATCATATCTTGCGTTCGACAACACTGCAATCTAACCTCTTCATCGAGAACTTTGCTTCTGACATAGTGATACTTCAGTTCAATGTGCTTACTCCTAGAATGAAATCTAGGGTTGGCTGACAAGGCAATGGCACTTTGATTATCACAAAATAATAATGTCAGGGCATATTTATTCAAACTGGTATTTGAAAATAAGTTTCTCAACCAAATCGCTTTCTTTGTAGCTTCTTGTGAAGCTGCGATATACTCTGATTCTGTAGAAGATAGAGTTATCGAAGATTGGTAACTTCTGGTCGTCGTTTTTCAAGTTTCTGACCTTGCCCGACGTTTAACTGGTATGGTTAACTTCAGACAATAGTTAGTTAAGCATGAGTTGTAATAACGTCTCTTCATGCTTGTTCCAAAATTCGAGACTAGTGCTTTAAGACTGAAATTCTTGGTGTGCTCAATGCAAAAACTGAAGCGGGAGTAGCAGAACTTTTGAAATCATTGTATGCTTATAGTGAAATATGAGGCGGGACTATTTTTTAATGCGACATAAATATTACAAAAGTAAGGTATGCTAGATCTATTCACGTTGATTTACTATAGTTTGAAACATTTACAGATTATAGCTTTCAACAATGGCAATGTTCCATGTGCATGTTGCTCTTCCTATGGAATGCACTCCAATTATTAGGAAAAATTTGAAAGTTGTAGAGAATGTTGTTGCAATAGTTAGAGAACTGAGAATGAATAGTCATATGCATTTAGATTTGTGGGTAGATGGATCAATTTATCCTAATGATCCAGCTACCAATTTGTGTCCAGATTTTAAGTCCGTAACTCATCTTCTCATATTTGTATGTCAAGGAAATAACATATTACTTGGATACTATCAAAGGTTGCATGATATTGGAATGCATAGCATATCTTGTCTTAATCAGTTATAGTTTGCTAATCAACAATTGCAACTTGCAAATCAGCAATTGCTTCATTATGTGCAACACACTAGTGCTGAAAACAATGCACTCAAGAATGATATGTCAGAGTTGAATGCTACAGTCACTACTCTTCGAGGATCAAACCATTTCGTCGCTATTCAGCTCCGCTCTGCTGCTGCACGTATTAGATAACGAGCCAACATGGCCCATTATGGAAAATTGCAGGGCCTAGGGCGAGCCTGGGAGGGCGAGCCCGTGACCCTGCAATTTTCCATAATGGGCCATGCTGGCCCGTTAACTAACGTTATTAGCAGCATCTGCTTTTCAACGCCCTTCAGTGCTCTTCACTCCAGACTTCACAGTGCTCTTCACTACATAAACCTAGAAAAACATTACCTAAGCTGCGAGATCTCCTAAAGTGGCCAAACTGCTGATAGCAAATTTTGAGTAAGTGAGAAATGTGTGAACTATGCTAAACAGAAAAAAGCTAAAAGAGAACGAAGTTTGTCAGCGACAAAAGTCGATTTGATTTCTATGGCAAATGCCCTGTGAGAGGTTTATGTGCGTGTGTGGGTTGGCAACAGGCGCTAGATAATACTGTCACAGATCTTTACACAATAGGGGGCGCAATAAACAGCCAAAATTTATTAAGCTATGAGATTGAACTAGAGGAGCTTTAAACCTCAACTTCAAAAGACAAAGCCACCTGCAAGAGATGCACTGACGCATGCTAGCCTTCAAGGAAACTCAGCAGCTGAAACACTCCCCCAGCAGATCCACAGAAAACCTTTCTCTGATCCTTGAGCTCACGTTCTTATCACGCGATGGCCGGGGTGGTGCCCTTCACTGCCCTTGACTGACTTTCACGTTGTTTCAGGGCCCTTCACGCTGGTAAGTAAGCTTTTTCCTGGCGCATTACGGCATGTTTTTATGAAGGAATCAGCAGGTGTTGATAATAACGTTATGGTCAGATGTTGTCGATTCTTCGTTAAAACTGGACACATTAAATGCCATAATCTGCCTTACTATTTTTAGTAAGGCATCTTTGAATGGCATAAGTTTTTACCTTTCAATTTTGAAAGGTGCAGGCGTTTTGCGAGAATGTTCACAGGGCAGACAGGAAGAGAGAGAGACACTATCTATGCTGAGCTATCCTTTTTTGTCGTCTCTCCTTGCTCACTTTGAATCTGAACATAATGTGTTCCTTGTGATAAATCATTGCTCCGGTGGCGATTTGAGCATGCTAAAACAAAAGCAGGTCCATAACAAGTTCCTCGCAAGTACAGCTCGGTAAGATTGACCTCTTATTGCGCATCAAAGGACGAGTTGCGGATATTGATTCAACAGTTGTAAATTCATCAACTTTCTAGAACATAATTTTCAGATGAATGAGCTACGATTAACGCATATATGCAATTATTCATGACAAGCTTTTTTAACTTGATTCTCGGAAGAAAAAAAAAAAAAAAAACCACTGCAATCTACACGAATAAAGTTTATGCGGTTATTCATGTTGTGTTGCTTCAGTTACAAAGTAGGCCGCAACAACATAGTTGTCTTATGAAATCTTAACTCCTCCAGATTCTATGCAGCCTAATTACTGTTGGCATTGGAGCACCTTCACAAACTTAGATCTGAAACCAGAGAACGTACTAATCCAGAGTTAGAATCACATACATTTGTAGTTGCATTGCACAGAGTCTCTCTCTGTCTTACAAAAGCACCTTTGCTAATTGCAAGTAATTTGAAGGGCATCATCTGACCATAACGTCAAAGAACAGGCCCTCCAAGGCCCGTTATCTAATACGTTATTGATCATTTTGAATACGCCTAATAATTAATTAAGTAGATAGAGGAGGATTATTAGTCTTAATGGCAACCATCAAAATTGTCATTTTTAACTAAAGTGTACGACGTTGTCCCAAGGCACGACTTGATTACTATTCTTTATTTGTAAGGTAGAGTGGGGATTTTGACAATCTTTTCAAGAGAGACCTTTCAATAAATGTTCTTGAAAGAATGACATAGATGATTGTCAATTTGTAGTATTGGTAATTCTATTTTATATAGCTAATTTGAGAATTTTGCAAGGCTTATTACCATGGGACCACCTAGAACGAAAATTATGATATTAGAGAATTTGAAACTCAACCATTACTTTATATACTTGCAATACCAAAGTAACAAATAGACCACTATAGGTTTCAAATGCATTTTGAGATGAAGGATTTTTATATGTCAAACTCATGCTTGTAAAGAAGTTAGGATAATAATGGCACACTTAAAAGGAACCCATCATAGAAATCTGGATAAGGCCAAGTGCAAATTATTCTCAACAAATTATATTTGCAATTTGTAGACTTACGATACACAAATTTTGTAGTTCAAGGCATATTTAAAGCATGACAAGTAAATGTGTAATGAGATGGTCAAAACCTAATATCTTTTTATGTAATAGATGGTTTAAAGTATACTAGTTGATATTGTTAAGAACCTTTGACATAGAGTATCGATAACTAAAACACATTAGACTTTTTGTGGATGTTCAAATAACAAATTGAGATAACTAGGACACATCGGAACATTTTGTGGATGTCCAAATGACAAGTGGAGCACACAATTGCTTGCTTCTCAAAGACCTAAACTATGTAAGGCCAATATTAGGTCAATTGAGATCTAAAGTAGGCTTGATGAGGCTTAACCATAGTCCTAGAACAAGGCCCACTCCTATTGGATCTGTTGAAGAGCCTATGCCTTCATGTACTACAAAAATCCCAAACTGTGGAGGCCTACGACAATACTAAAATATAACTTGCTCAACCCTATATTGTGGACCTCTTGTTAACATGCCTAGGACTTGTTGCAACAAACCTAAAATATAGACCTACCACACCTCAAAGAATTCACTGACAAAACTATCTATATCTAATTGAACTGCCATTAACTAAGCACTGAGCATAATTTCAAATTCACTTTGTATTCTCGAGCTACAAACGTATGGTTGAACAATAGTGAATCTTGGCATGTTGTTAGGTAAGTAAACCATGCACCCTAAACCCATTGCTACAAGAAAGAAGTCCACTCCATCTCTAACACCCATTGCCAATCTTAACCATGAGAATTTATGATTGGCTCACATGATTCCTTGTTGCTCCCATGTCCACATGGTGTTAAAACTTTGCAAAGTTCAAAAGCCATCTACACCATCTGCTAGTCTACCATTGAGATTAAGGAAATTAAATCTTTTCTATAATTAATTATTCATTCAACGATTAAGCTTAACTAGGAACATATCAAATTTTACTTCCCAATAGCTTGGAAATGTTGATGTTAATAAAATGAAAACTCATAAAGAACCTTTAGATCACAATATTGTCAAGTAGGTTGGGTATTAAGGTGACCTATAATAGTCATCACCGTAAACATGTTGTAACTGCTTTCAAACCACAATATAGTAAGAAGGTATATACACTTAAGCAAGCATCTTCGAAAAGAATAACAAGCACCTATGGGAGGCCGGGTTGCTCACAGAATTGCTTGCTGAACAATGCTTGGCAAGATCAATCCTCAATGGTGTTTTGAGCTTCTATCTCTCAAGTAGATACAAGGGCTAGAGCATGTTCCTCTTTGGAGACATTTAAGGGTATGTCATGTTTGCCAGCATATCATTTTACATCTCATTGGAGCACATGCAGATACAGTTAAATTATGTAATTAGTGTTTAATATGTAGGATATTCTGACGTTGGGATATGTACTTGCTTGAATGGGTATGGCAAGCCACCTCCGAGCTCAATGAACACATGCTGTTGCACTTAAAATTACACCGAAATTTTATATGCCACCAGTTGGTCAACTTACTCTAGGAAGGAAAATGTGTTCCTATCCTGCCATTGTAAGATTCTTAGAATTTATGATTTAAGTTTAACAGATTTATGCAGGATTCTACCTCAGTGAGAAGTGTTTTGAATCTATATGAAGTTTGTCTAGGCAACTTCTGTTACTTAACTAATGTACCAAGAAATGTTCATTGTTTACTTGAAATTCGTACAGTGGCCAAAGGCAAGAATCTCCATTGGACTGCCACAAACAAGCAACAATCAATACTCAACAGTCACCTACTGACACCCATTTTCTAAGCCCATAATCTTCCTGCAGAACAGTAAAGTTTCCTAGACAATTTCAAAAGCAGGGGCAAAGAAAGAATTGCAGACACTATTATGCAGTTTCAAGCAGGACTCTACACTCAAAGGCTGAAGCTTTACTGCTACAAAGACCTGAGCAAAGCCCCATGCCCTCAGGGCTGGCATGTTAGGGCCTTGATTCCACATCAATAGCAACTCTCATACTCAAGATTTCACTCTACTTATAAAAGTATCCCTGAGTTGTTTTTGACTAGAATAGAAATTTTTCTTTGTTCCAGGTGGAAAAGTCCGTTTGGGGAGATTTACTTGCCTGTTCAATGCTAAAAGTTCATTACAGACATTTACAAATTCCCCGTTTTGATGTGTCTAAGAACCTTTATGGCCAATAAAGTGTTTCTACTGGCAGTAAGAATCTTGACCATTTCAATTATGCATTTATCATAGAGAATGATGCCTAAGAAGATATAATCATCTTGACAATGGTCTTTCTAGAGACCAACTGTAATTCAGGTAATTTGCAAAATTTCATCTCACAATGACCCATATCATAAGTAAAGGTCACTAGATTTACATTATCCAAAAAATAACAGGTTTTCAGAAGCAATTTGTGAGTAAAAAAAGAACGTACACAATAAAAACAGCCAGCCACAAGTTGCAGGTCATGTATATTCACAAGTGTTTGTTAACAACTTATTCTATTAGTAGCATAATGAGTGTTTCTAACAAACAAAGATGTTTTCTATAAGTGAGCCATAAAATCTAACGAGGACAACAGCACACTGCATGACATTTGCTAGCAAGTATAGCCAAAAAGAAATGTTAAGACCTTACAACATCTGCTCTACTGGTTGCTTACAGCTAAATGGAGGTCAAATTTTAACAATCTTGGCAACTTTTGGGGAGAATGTGCCTTAGACCACTTAGGTCATGTATTTAGGTTGGAAAAATTTCCAGCTTTTAGTAGCATTATAGTTGCTTGCCTTTGAGATTAACTTCGGGTCTTCTGACAAGCAAATAGATCCCAAAATAGTAAAATGCTTAGTATTCAGACTTCAAACTATGAATTCTCTAAACGTTGCTTGCAGGATTAAATTGAATCTAGCAATCTAAGCAACTATTGCACAATCAACTGAAGTTAGAGAAATGCTTTTGTTTCAAGGGAAATCCAACAACTCACCTCCTGCAAGATGAAGCAATAGGGGTAACACCTATAACTCAGCGAAGCAAAAATAGAGATAGAGGACAACTAAGATGACGTACAGGTTATTCCAACGCAAGATCGTGCAATCTTGGGGTAGATGAAATGCCTTGAAGCATTACTGCTTTCAGACATGACGTATAAAAGAATAAGGCAAACTTCTCTGAACCTATTTCATGCATCTCCTCAACTGCTGCTTTCTAGTGTCAAATGTACAGAACCTCCAGAGCTTGTTTTGAGAACGTTACCCTATCACTATTTGACCTCAGCATCAAATTGTTGCCAATTTCCAAATTTTCAGGAATTTCTGAAGGTTAGTAGTAGCATTTGGTGGTAAGGTAGATGCCATCACTAGTACACGTTCTAATAGTACAAAAGGACAGCTCTGTAGCCGATGTTCATCACATTCTTTCCCACAGTTTCACTCACTTGATATGGAATCATGACAGTAGGGAATGCAGAGCTGTTTGCATTTAGGGACATTATACCCTTTTGGTGAATTCGAGAGAAATTTAGCTACAGAAACCGCTATTCTAGGACGTAGTTGGGGTTTACAGCCAGGATGCGTTCATCTACTGCTGAAGCTGGGCGTTGTTGTCCCTCTGCACTGGCTCCATCTTCCTCTGCAGCTCTTTGAGGAGCTTCAAGAGCTGCAGTCCCATCATCAATGACAATGAGGACACCTTCTCTGTTGATCAGATGCTGCAGAAAACAGTTGCTCAGTTAACTGGCAAGACAGGAGAGCTACGAACGAATGCCCTTCACTTGGGTTTCACACAGAGGAAATAAATATATATTCTACAATCAGCTGACTGATGTTTGAAGTTACTAATCCCCCTACCTAGGCTTCTTTTCTTAGGCGCAAAGCGGGGAGCCCACAGGTGCGGGCCCGCTAAGCATTTCAAAGTAGGAGCAGAGGCTCATTATAGTCAAGACATTTTGACGGAATAAGGTAAGCTAATTGAGCAAGGTTAGAAAAGGAAGAACTTATACATACCTGAATGATAGCCCTCACTCGTTTGATCTCTTTAACAACTTCGTTAACTGCAGTGTACAGCCCTTGAGCATTTTGCTCACCAATATACCAGTCAACTAGCTCCTTTTGCTTTAAGCCGGCAAGCCCAACATCTATCAGTTGAGAAAAAGAACCCCATTAGCACGTATACACTTGAATGAGATTGTTCTCGACATTTCACAAGCCCTTTCAAATGTGAAAAATTTCATGTAGAAGGGATGGTATTAGGTAAGAGAACATTTATCGTTTATACCTTCTTGAAGAGATTCTTCATGTTGCCTAAGACGTAAAACAAGTGAATGTGTCACTTTCTGAAACTGCTCATATGTGACTTTCATCTTTTTTCTTTGCCGCTCATCTGCATCCTGCATATTCTCATCTTCAGCGCCTGCAATGTATGGCCAATATCAAATGTCTGCAACTTCATCAACACTTTATTGTTAAGTAAATATCAGCATTGAAATGTGTGCAGCTATCAACATCAATAACACATTTTCTGAGAATGCTTCAGCCTAAAAAGACTCCAAGGTCAGGGCTTGACACTAAATTTAGAATCCTGTATTATTTCCAATCTAGATGTCGTATGCCAACAGCAGCAAGAAATATGAATCAAAGAAATCAAAAGATCTTTCAGAACTTCAGAAACAAGTGTAGCTCTCAAGAGGTGCAGCCAGGAGCCTAAGCATGACTTCAGTTAAGTCCAGACTCCACAATTCTACTCATGTACAAAAACTGACAAGGATCTCAGCAGGATTCAGTATTGCTCACAAGAAGCTCCTCTTTATCATAAAAGAATTGTTCCAAAAATTCCACCAACTAGGTCAGGTGCCAGGGTGTATATCATTTTTCAAAGTAACCACTGTAAACCTATATTTAATTTGTAGATTCACACTGAACGAAAGCTAAAATGAGTTGGGGGTCTGCCTGAAGGTTGTTGTTCTTCATTTGCAAAAGTGCCTTGTTGATAGTGCTCATCTTGATCAGCTGGTTCCTGTCGATTGTCATTAGCAGGAAGGTTTCCTCGATCACCATCTTCATTTCCTTCATCTTGATATTCGTCAAGGTTAATCTCATGTGAGTCCACACTGTGTACAGGGAAAAGCAATGTAGGTTACCATATCAGGTCATCATGAACAAACTTATACAACGCTTAGGACAAAACACCTCACAGTTTCCAATGGCCAAGAAGCCTGGAAATATATGTCAAGCTGCACTGATTATCTCTTTGTTTTTAGATTCCTCCGAAGGCCATTAAGCTGTTTGAAGTTCTAAATATGCTTCCTACTCAGTTGAGTCTAATCTAACAAAATAATACAAACAACGATCATCAAGTCAAGACTCCAAAGATGATAGCTGGATTTGCACGTCCTTTTGATGAATCCACAAGTTTTATTCCAGCAAGCTCTTTTCTGCAGATGTTAAAGCTTCTGAAGCTCCATTCAAAATAACCCTTGCGATTACCTTTTTTTGCAACCATGATTGCTTTGCACTAACATCATCATCGACAATATCTTCACTCTAGATTCACATTGTAAGCAATGACAATTTTGAGCCCATGGGCTCCTAAATCAGACCGCGATTTGAGCCTGGGTCTACATTGCAACAGATAACACCCTTAACCAACTCAACAATGGTGGCGAAAATTTGTAAGTAATTTCACTGCTGAGGAAGGAAGCTTAGCCTTTACATCCACAGTCTAGGTCATGACTCATATTTGTTGACTGACTGAAAATCCCAAGAGATTAAAAAACATGAAGTAAAGGTGTGCAAAAGTAATAATCATGAAGAGCACAAAAATTGTGGCATCTTATTTGGTTTAAACTTTGGCTTGTAAAGCTTACTGCTTAATTTATTAGAAAAATATGATAAAAGAAAGCTTGGAACTCCATGCCACAACATATCAAACTGCAACTTTTCTTAGTAATAGCAAATCATAGACTATGAAAGTATGCTCTTGACCTTAATAAAATTACATGTATCAGCAGGGATTCTAACATGCACATTAAAAAATACATGACACAGACGGGTGAGGAGAAGACAGGAATTTCCAATCTCACGTTACCCTTTCTATGCCAGCATAGGTTTGATAAGCATAAAATACAGAATAGTAAAATTCTTGTCATTCCATGGAAAAGCAGTTATTAAAAGATAAAAGAACAAAGAGAGTGTGAACTTCATCTGAATATATAAATCCTTGCAGCAGTTAATATATGACATCAGATCT
>MU835260.1:0-40563 GCA_029204225.1 Diphasiastrum complanatum | reverse complement strand
GCACTGTGACACCTCACTGGACACCTCTGTAGCCTATCTGGGCCACGTCATCCAGTTCCCCAATGTCTCACTGATAGAACCATACAAATCGACCATCAAGTGTTTAGGCCTACAACATTAACTATGACCATGTACACATAAGGGCCCCAAATCCCTTATAGTCACAATTAACTTACGGGTTGTCGGTCTACCGGTCCCTAGCGTGGATACGCTACCCGAGACCAGTCATGGGCATGACAATGAAGATAAGCATGCCGAACTAAAACTTTCGTGATAGATTGAATGGCAGGTGATACTTTAAAAATCCATTATCTTGCCTTTCCAAGAGCTTCTATATATGTTATCCGATCTTTTTCTTTTTTGAAATGAGCCTTTTGCAGAGGGATGCATCAAGATCCATTGATATTTTTGATATATTCTTGGTATCCATTAATCTTCTGCATTTTTTTTATTGCAAATATTGATTGCATCAATGGTTCCTCTTGGTCTCCGATTATGTGTAGCCATTAGTCGAAAATACGAGTACGCAAGTTGAGAACAGAGAGAATGTAGAGATTGCGAGGTAAACCTAAGAATGACAATCCAAAATAAGAGATAGAATGATGAAAATGAGATGTATACCTATGAATGGCAAGAAGTTCTTAAACTACTAGGATTAGTTAGCCACAGTTTATGACTATTGACGTCAAATCAATCTCGAGTGAACAATGATGGGCAGCATAAGAGTATTCGGGCAGTAACTGTGGTCCAATCACAATTGTTTGTTCTGCTTGGCGGGATATTTGAAAATCAAAAAAATTTGGTCGGAAAAGTTAAATACAATTTTTGTCCATCAACCACTATTACAGTTTGTCACAGATGGACACCATTCATTGGAACACATAAGCGTTGAAAGCGTGCGAAGTCAAAAACAACATCTTGACAAAGGGCCCATTATGAGTTCTAATATCCCCTAATGATAGGCTTTGATAATTGGCACTAGCATGGAAACAAACATGTTGTCTTGGCTAGTGAGAAGTTATCTAGTTATGTTGGCCTCCTCTCATTTTTGTGTAAAGTTTGAATTTTGGTGACGCAAATTGTTAGATTATTGTCGAGGGTGGCTCGAAGTGTAGAACAACTGATCAGATAGATCTTGATTCTACTAACAAAGCATGCAGTTTACTTGACAAAGGATGAGAAAGAAACTAACGCGAACTCGAAACATTTTTATTTGTGACCAACTCGAAAGATTCGCTAAGGATTCACAAAATTTCTCTTGCAATCAACTCGAAAGATTCATGAAACAGTTTCTTGTAGAAGCTCATGGCTTTCTTGTTCAAGCTCGAAAGATTCGCGAACAAAATCTTTCATGAAATATTTTGTTTCTTGTTCAAAGTTCAGATGTTGCGAAATTGTCGCAAACAATTCACAAAATCTTCTAGACTGTTCTTCAAGGTCACCTGTCGCGAAACTATCTCGAACAGTTTGCGAAATATTCTAGATTTCTTCATCAAGCTCAAGAAGTGTCATCTGTCGCGAACAATTCGCGAAAGACGAAAATGTCGCGAAGAGACAAGTGTCACGAATAATTCACGAAACACAAAGCTGAGAAAAAGAGATGGATTGTCGCGAATAATTCGCGAACAGAATTTATTCGAGCCTGGAAACAGAGCGTCTATTTGAATATCAACTGTCATAAACAGTTAGATATCTATTGTTACAACATTGAAAGGCCAAAAGACCCGTCCTATAACAATATAAATATATGTGCACTACTCGTTGTAACTCACTCAATCAGAGACACAACAACGAGATAAGACAACAAGAGATATATATTGATGAATCAGATCCAGAGTTATAAAAATTCGTTTTTGATCAATAGTTTCTTATTGTCTAAATTGTCTCAAGTTGTCTCTTACTTCCGCATATAATTTCCGCACGCATATTCAATCAGAACTAGTACTGTTCTATTAGTACATAGATCAGATACAATCCCGATTGAAGACACTGATATTAGTTTGATTTATTCAAACTTGCATCGTGTTCTCTGTGAAGCTCTTGAGCATGGTGAGCTCCAATGGTCCAAACTCAAGCTCAAGAGCTTAACTAGACTCTTGCATCTAAGTGATTTGCTCATCCAAAAGATTGAAACACCAAATTCGCAAAATCTATACATGCTAGCTAACTCATCAGTAGTCATAAATTTTGCTAGATTCATCCACACAAGCTCGTGAGATCTCTACCTGTGTATTAATCATAGGTTTTGCTAGATTCACAAGACAAGCTTAGGAGAGTCACTAGGACAATTTTACGCCCATCACGCTCACGAGACCTTTGGAAGTCTTTTAATGTTGTTCTTAACTTCTCAAAAGAAGAACCACCCTCTTATCTTGGAATGTGGACCATGCTACCATCACCAGTGTTCTGGAAAGCCAACAAAGTGTAGGAATGAAACCGACATCATAAAAAATTTTGACGATTTTTTACATATGCACATAAAGCCTTTTACGAGTAGTAGTCTTTAAAAAATCAGGAAGTTTAAAAATTTGCAAGTTTTTTGAGGATAACCCAAAAAAGGTTCCTACCACCATGGGTCCCCAAAGAGAGTTGCCCTTATCTTTGGATAAGGACCCACGTGTAAAGCTTGTAGAACAAGGTGGCTATGCCTGGCACTCTATTTTCTCTCTCCATGACTAATTCTCGTCACATTAGGGGTTTCCCCATTTTAGGGCTATTGTTTGATTAGCTCGGAAACCCTAAAGTGAATTTAGGGTTGGCCATGCAGTCATAAAGGATAAGATGCGTGGTCAAATAATCATCTCAACCGAATCGGCCGGTCACCCGATTATTAGGTTAGGTTTCTGAGAATCCTAAACAGTGATGCCTTCAGAAAAGGCCGCCTCGCCATCGTAGCGCTCTCTCCTCTCTCTCGATCGATCGATCGATCGGCTTCTGTCTCGCATTTTCTGCTGCAGCGCTGATCCTCTTCACAGCATCGTCACTCTGGGGGTTGATTGCCCTCCTTATTACATCGGCGGTGTTCTGAGCATCGCCTCGGTGGTTGCCGGAAGCAGCAGTTGGAAAATGAGAGCAGCAGAGCAGGAAAGGCGCATTCTGATCTTACCATGGCTTGCTGTTTCTGATGTGGGGAATTCTTTTCCTCGATGACGGTGGTTCACTTGTTTCGGAGATACAAGAGGTGGAATCCAGTGCACCCGACTTACGGGGCGTTCTGGGGACTGGGCGTGGGACTGGGTTGTGGCGTGGGATGGGGACCCGGATTTGGGCCAGAAGTGATAGGCTATGTGGGAGCTGGTTGCGGAACAGGGTTTAGCGTGGGAGTCACTTTTGTTGGCGTAGGCATCGGTCTTCCTGCTAGTGGCATGACCAATCTGCCTATGAATGGTAACCCTTCTTTTCATTGCACGCCGTCTAATCTGGGATATTAACCAGTATGAGGAAGAAGTCCATAGTTTGATGTTAGGAATGACTTGGACAAGCTCTTTATCTTGGATCTTATCAGCTATTTCTTTGTTAAGTGATTTGCATATTCTTGTGCACTCTCATTACGTTGTGGATGAAAAACAAGATGAATCGTGTCATGAGCAGGCCAAGATAGTCGATATAAAAGGCACGAGCTTAAGAAATTTTCTTTCATGTAGCGTGAGAAAGAGAGACAACACGTCGTAAAAGAGAACATTTGGAAGGTCTTCCACTTTTTGCTCATATATAAGCATTGGCTATGATAAAAGCAACTATAGAGAGTAAATGTGTTTAAGTTGTCTCCTTAGGATGAAAGGTTTGTATTGGTGATAGTCATTGAAGTAGGCTATATCTCATGAGTTTTTTGATATGGTTGGAGATTGAGGTGGAAATAGCTAAAAAAGTATTGCCTAGTTTTTTGGTAAGGTTCATGCGACGCTATCAAGTCGATACTATTGTAATATTTCATCACAGTTTGGGCTATTGCTGGAAATAAGATGACGTCATGGCTATTGGAATGACATCACAAGTTTGAAAGCGAGGGAAAGGACCTTACGTGTACTTATGGCATTTGAATTTCTGTGAATGGAACATGTGCCCGTGTGAAAATACTCAGTGCAGACAAACATGTAGGGAGATGAACAATTGAGGTTCTGTTGGACTTGTATCGAAAATGACAAGATGGGCCCAGCTGGAGCCCTAGCATTTGCATGTGTGATACCTTTAACCAGGGCACAATACTTTGTGATGTTTGTGGGGCTGCTTATTCCCAAGAAAAGTATGTGCATAGTTTCTTAGACAGAAGTCAGATGTGCTCAATTATTTGAAGCAATTCAGATCGATACTTGAAGATCAGAGTGGGAGGAAATTAAGGTGCTAAGGTCAGATTAAATAATCTGATGATTCTATATTTGAGAAGAAAATGGCTTTAGAAGGAAGCTTACTATATTATTTTTGATCTTTCTCTCATATATGCCATTACAGAGTTTGCTGTTTACCTGATGAATGCAAACCAGCAATCGAGTCTATAAGGAAACAAACTTTCTCAATAGATAAAGAGAAACAAACTTTCTCATTACTCATGGCTTTGGTTCATCTGGTAACAGCTTGCTTTGACTTCTTTGCAGCTATGTCACATGCTAGCAATGGGATATTCAATTTCACAACACAACATGCAGTTCCTGCAGTTGAAAATGCTGCAAAACAGGGATGGGAAGCTGTGAGTCTGCATGCATCAGGATTCGGTCAGAAGTTTCAACAGTTAGTGTTTCAGAGCTATGATGGTTTTAAGGCTGTGGACCCCTTGTCCTGGAGCAGAATTTCTGTCTTTGCTGCAGATGCTGCAATACATAGTTGGCAATCTGTTTCTGAGTATGCGTCAGCTTTGAAACAAACAATCCAAAAAAAAGGAGCTTTACAAGTTAAATGGCTTGATCATATACAGTCTAAACATACAAAAGGATGTTCTGGTAGTGATGCTTCTTTGTCCAGATCACTACTAAGGGTGAACAAATGTTATCAGAAGCCTTCACATTCAGTTGCAGCATTACAGCTATATAGAACGTTTTAAGAGCAAAGAAACAGAGCTCTTTTCAGTTGATAAACATGTCTGTGCATATTCTCGTGATTGAGAAGTTTCAGTACATTGAGACAAGGTACATAAATAACCCATTACTAAAGTAGAAGTTTCTTGCCAGATTTGGAGATGGTTGAGTTTCTCTAGTCATGGTTATACCTATGGTGTCCTTTATGTACACTTTTGTAGTGTCCATTGTATTCGTCTTTCCTTCACACGCAGAAATCAGTAAAACGGCCTCAGCAGACACTATCGTGTATCAATGCTCCAGCTTCTTTGACTTCAATAATCACATTGCGAGTTTGGTTGAAGTAGATCCTTTGCCTAAAGTGTGATTAAGGCAGCCATGTTTATGCTGCTTATTGTGGTTAATGGCATAGAAACCTGGGTTTGGGTTGTGAGAATGTCAAGCGTGGACAATCCAAATCTGCAATATAAAATCGACATCCAATCCAGATCAGTGGCACAAGGTATACGTTCTCACAAATCCACTTCACATGTCGCCACCCAGTCTCCGTGCATTTCACCCATTCTTACTTGGTGAACCAGTCTACCATCTGCCACCCACCTGCTGTAACAGGTCTACTGGCCAACGATCCTTTCGTTTAAACATGGAACCTGCTGAACAGGTTAGTACGGGTTCTGTCCCAACTCAGGAGAGAGGAGAGAGGTGGTTGGATAGGCTGACGGGTCAGCCTCTCCACGGGTCTCCTGTAAAGGTGAAAAATGGACCCGGTGCTTGGCGTCATGAACGGGCCGGCTCGCTCACGTGCAAAGACACCCCAAATTCTAGTTTTTCTCCAGATCCGTTCACCCGGACAACCACCCATTCTTCCATTTGAAATCTGAATGGGCCACAGGGAAAGGTGCCCTTAGGAACAGTGAACGATCCTGTTTTATGCAATTTTAATTTCTGATAGACATCTTCTCTAGATTATCCCAAGGAAGCCAGCCTACCACGTAATATGGTAACCTCCATAAGTTGATGGATGCAGCATTCGTCCATACTCAAAGCCTGGGAGGCCGACGCATACGGCACAAATATGTAGCATACCTATCATTCCAACCCTTGTTGAGGGCTTGCCTGCTGTAAAGCGGGAGTAGATTTTGGCATCCCGCTTTTATGCAAGAGTATATGCTAAATCTGCAATAGTATAAAAAATGCAAACAACCATAGCTGCATGTAACATTTTCCATGTGCCAGCAAATTACTGGCTACCAGCTAAAAACTGCAACCATTTTGCACCTATGGAGTTGATTTAGACCACCTAAATATGCCCCTACGTACTTGCCAAGTCAGTTTTGTATTTTGCTGCTGAACAAGGCTTGAAGATTTAATGCCATCATAGCTGGAAGGCTATTTTGTCACTTTGCATCCTTTGTAACAATGTATCCTATGCAAACTATAACAAATCAAGTTCTCCTCTTGTGGCTGTCACAAATATACACATATCATAGAAGTACATCATTGGAGTCAAGATTGGCGATGCATGTTCGTAATGTTTTTCTTTTTAAAGTCGGAATCCTTTCCATTATAAGATTAGAATTGTGCCCATGTAGGTGCAGGCTCAAATCCTGGTTGCTGTGCAAGTGGACATTCAATCCTTGTGCTCGCACTCCTAGTCTTGGTTTGTGATATGAAGCGTACATATTGCGCGCATAATGTTCGCGAGATGGTGTACATATTACACATAATGAAGCTCATTGAGTTAACTATCATTGTCAAAGAAAAAGTAAAATGATAGGGCCTTTTTGGCCGTTACTAATTTCTCCTCTCATGAAATACATATTGCCTACATCCGCAATCACAATCTTCTCTATGATGCTATGGTTTAAGAAGAAAATCAGCCCACAAAAAATGATGGTTTGTGTGTTCATCAAAGCTTTGATTTAGGGCTTTGCCCTTGCACATACATGGGCACTTAAGCTTTTATTTTTATGTATTCAACATGTGATGTAACTAGAACATTTTGTGATGATGATCGCGTTGTGTTTGAAATGTCGATAGTGTATCATTATATGTTCAAAATATTAAAATTCGACTTTTTTAGTTCATCAATGTTTTCTTACAACTTGTCTCAACTCGAGGTTTGGAGTTAGATTCAACTTAGATGCACATGAACATAAAAGATAATAATTTTTTTTGACTATTGGTAGATAACCGTATCACACTTGAGAACAACCATTCACAATTTATATGCAAGTGGCAACAACATTTCATGTAAGCATAGCCATGCACGGATATGTACAAGATCCAAAATTTCAGCCAAAGGCCTTCTAAGTGTCACACGTGAATTTAACTCCTCCCTTGAGGTGAGGAATAGAATTGTCAACCACAAGAGCACATGTTTAGGACCATGTAATCTCGATTGTGGGTGTTACTCCACACACAAAGATCAATAATCAAAGAGCAGTCATTGTCACATCCCATGATGGCCCCTGCAATGTATCTAGTCTACTATTGCAGTCATTGTCACATTTCATGATGGCCCTTTTAATGTATCTAGTCTATTGTCGATCTAAAATTTTTGATCTACACTTTTGTCAATGTTTAGGATAGTCCTCAATCAAGAAATTGATACAAATGCTTTAGCTAGAAGTTTTTCTTTAAGGGTACTTTTTCTCGTTCCGAGTAAGGCTTTGAGATGTTTCTAGAATATGTCACATAAGTCATGTCACATGCATCTTATCTTTTATAGAAAAAACTAGTAGTGCTATTGGATCATGTTCACAAAACTTTCTTCTATTCTTATGTTGCCATGTGTACATGAGTGGGATTGAAATCCTTGAAAGGTAGAGTTCTGCATTTTCGGGTTCGACTTGATCTGCTTGAATTCGAATTGGTGATTCGAGTCTTTCATGTACTCGATCTTGAACTCCCTCTGAATTTGGTAATTCTCATTCATCATATGCTTGTTTAACTTTTGTCGTTGTTAAATCATAATAAGTTTTGAGAGTTTTATAGTTGACCAAGTCATTGTTTGCTATGTACTTTGACTCATCGAATTTGACATCTCGAACAACTTTTATTCTGCCAGTTTCAAGTATGTAGACTCGATAATATGACGAATGTAACTCGAATCCTACCAGAAAACCTTGTTCTGTCTATTCATCGAGTTTTTTTCTCAATTTGTCTGGTATGTGCACGTAAACTGCACATCCAAGTGTCCGAACATGAGCCAGATTTGGCTTTGACTTCCACCATATTTCATGAGGAGTTTTATCTGGTATTCGAGATTTCAGAATTCGATTCCGAAGATAATTTGATGTAGCCACTGCTTCCGCCCACAACTGTTTTGGTGCTTTCTCATGAGCCATCATACACCTAGAGGCTTCCATTAGTGTACGATTTATTTGTTCAGCAATTCCATTGTGCTGAGGTGTGTATGATGCAGTCTTCGTATGCATAATAGCTCAATCAGTACAATAAGTTTTGAATTCGTTGGAAATGTACTCACCTCCACGATCTGTGCGAATTTGCTTCAACTTGTTGTCTGTCTGCTTCTCAGCCCAATTCGTGTACTCAACGAATTTCTTGAAAGCTTCTGATTTTATACGAATAAAGTATACTACAGCGAACTTGCTGAAGTCATCAATAAACGTTATGAAGTATTTTGCATCACCTACAGACAATACTCAAATCCAAGCTAGGATGCCTCCACCTGCAAGTAAGGATCTTCAAGCCTCCATGGATCTCTCCTCTACTTGTGTCCCTAATCTTAATCACAAAGGTAGATAATAAGTGGCCTCAAGTATTCACCACCTAACCATAGCTAGCTAGCACATGCAATTCTGCAACTTGGCTAATCTAGCACCCCCTTGCTAACCAATAACTAATCACAAGCATACCATTACAAACCATAGCATACTCAAGATCCAAACCCTACTTATGCCCCCCCTACCATAAGCAAGATCCAAACCCTAAGCATACTACACACAAGAAAACACTCTATACACTAGTAGCCACACTAGAGCATAAGCATAACAAACAAAAGAGATCTATCCCCCTCCCTATGGGCGCCCTCCTCCCCTCATATAGATGGCAAATGGCACCCTCCAATACACTATGGAGTTCCATGCACAACCAATGAGAAAGAGAGAGGCCTAGGGGAGTTAAAGAACCTTCATAGGCTTATGGAAGGACAAGAGACTTCTTCCATAACCTATGACTCTTTGAATGTCTTTCTTGTGGGAGTTGGGAACTCAATGGACACCTTGGAAGTGTGTCCGCCTACTAGATCCCATTGCCCAAGTTGTGCTTGTATACTGGTCAATGAAGTACTGCTAGTTACATAGGTATATAGCATTCTTTCCCCCTAAACTTAAAATGTTCCTTGTAGAAAAAAATTTGGAAAATTCTTTTGGAGATCAGCCTCATTTTTCCTGAGTATCCTCTTCTTCGGATTTGCCCCTCCACCTGACTAAAAATTCCCGAAACACTCTATTCCTTGGAGTTTTCTTCCGGCTATTAACAATCACCTCGGGTTCAGGTGGTACACTTGTGGACTCATCACGAAGAAGTTCCACTAGATCTTCCACAGGGACCAGGGTTTTCCCAACCCTGAACGAGGGTTTCAACTTATTAACATGAAAAACATGATGAATTCAAACATTAGCTGAAAGGTCTAGTTTGTATGCGACCTTGTTTATCACTTGGATAACCTTAAAAGGACCACAATACCTAGGCGCCAACTTTGCACACTTAATAGTTTTCAAGCCCCTAGAGTGACTAGGACCTTCATAAGCACCCAATCATTGACCAATAATACCTTGTGTTTCCGAGATAGATCAACATAGTGCATTGCCCTGTCTTGGACACTTCTTATGCTATCTTTAGCCAACTGTAATATTTCTTGCATATCCGCAAGGAAATCAGCTGCGGCTTGCACCCTTTTTTCATGCCAACACACAATGTAGGGACTTCGATCCGACGTTGTAATAGCCCTCCCGCGTGTCAACATGGGTTAGTTCACTGGATAGGCACCTAACTATGCATAGATGCTACTTCTAGTTGCCTACTTTTTATCTAACTCTACCTCCACTAATACTACTCACACTAACTCTACTCCCCTAACTAACTTCATCATGATTGAGGGTGAATGAGAAGAGAAGTAGAGAAGAAGAGAAGAGGAAAAGAGGGAAAGAGGGTAAAAGAGAGTGAGAGAGATGAGATGGAGGTTAGCTCAAATGCTCAATTTCATTGCTTATGGAAAAACCTTAACTAGCATAAACAAAAAGTATGAGAAATGGAAATAACAAGCAAACCACAACAATGGCATAAGCAAGAGTGATTAGCAAATGAGGATGCTTGAGCTCCCAAAATGATAGAGTCTCCTCCTCTCTATTAAGCATCCCAATAGAGTACAAATGGTGCCTTTTTATAAAGTGGGGAAGGCCCTTGCCCCAAAATCCTATTGGCTAATATTTACATTGATCCTATCTATTCATCTTGGACCCAACTTGATTGAAGGGTCCACAAAAAGTACATTGAAATTCACAATATTCGTGTGAGTCCCAAATTGGACCCAACTCTAAAAAAGTAATCTCTAAGTTCAAAATTGACCTTGGGCCTCAAGTTTTATTTTACTTACAAAGGTCCCAAGCCTATTATTGTAATTACAACTTAGCTTGTGTGCTCATTGGGCCATGAGCTTATACGCGCAGAATGCCATGCCCTCGCAACACATTTCAACAGGACCCACGGCCTGAAGTAGTGCCGGTACCTCGGCACTCTGTCGGTTCAGTAAAGAGTCTTCTTTGCCCGCCTCTGCTGGATCATGTAGCCCATGACATCTTCCATAAAATTGATGCAGTCCAGTTTCATCAAGTCCTTTGGCGTGTGAAGGGACTTGTGGACTTGTCAGCCAGTCCTGGTCGACCCACACTTGGAATCTACGCGTCCAGGGATCGCCAAGGAAGGCAGACACACGAGCGACTGGCAACTGATCTTCGACTTTGTTAAAAGCTAGCGCCGTATTAGGATCAAAGAATGGTCGGGGGGATTGTCCCATTTAGTTTCAATCCCCATTAAATTCTCTAAGTCCTGGGCGTAAGTGATTGCCGCGCGGACTGTTGGATCAGGGCAATTGAAATATGTATTGGCGAATATCGTGAGAGCCCTTCTGGCGTCTAAATTCGTATCCCAACCACGCTTTGATGGAATTTTTGGCCAATTGAAATTTTGAATTGTGATCTTGTCCAGAGGGGTGCCGCATTCCGCCCATTTGAATCGTCGTGTGCATGGCAGGAAGTGCGCGTTCACCCGTAGTTGTTGCGAACTTGTCACATAGGCCCTGATGGTCGTAGGGTCTCTTTCAAAAAGCTGATGACGCCACTCTGGTTGTGGTTGGAGGGCAGGTAATGCTTGTAGCTCCTTGTCCTTTATTGTCTGAGCTGAAAAAGATATCTGCCAACCGTCTCTTGATGACTCGTGGGGATACTTTGCTAGGAATTCATTTATTTTCTCCTCCACGGACTTTGGTCTTCGGAAGGCCCGGCTGGCAGATATGGTGCGCGAACCTCTGGATGATGATGCATGTCCTTCCTCTTGGCTTTGGCTGGGACCTGCGCCTTGGCCTTGGTCTCGTGTCTCAACACCCGTATCTGTTGGTCCTTGGTCTTGGCCTTTGGACCCTTGATCTTGACTGAACCCCCCTGCTACTTGCTGGCTTTGGTCCTGGCTCGTACTGGCCTGTGCAGCGTCAAAAACGGGTGGCAGTGGAATCACCACGGGGGTGGGCTAGGCCTTCTTCTCCATGTATTGTTGGAAAGCCTTGAGGGCTTGTTTGGCCTGGGCGAGCTACTTGCGCTTGTCTGGTATTTATCGAACTCTGCTTGGTAGTTGGTTAATGTTTGGCTATATACCTGCACCTGATGCCTAAAGAGATTCATCTCTGATTCAGATAGCGGCCTTGAGTCTGGTGCAAGTTGAGCTAACCAGACGAGCTTTTCACTTTGTAGGGCTTTGACTTTTGCCCCCAGGCGCGTATTCTTTGCTTCGTAAATTTGTAGTTGCGCTTGGAGGGGAGCAAGCCATTGGGATGCTTCGGATTGAAGCTCCCGCACCTTCGTGGAAGCCTCTGTCAGCACTTTGGAGAGGCTTTGGATGTATAGGTTGAGGCCATCCTCCTTCTGCTGCAGCTTGCAATCTTTCGGTGCCCTTCTTGTTCATGTTGTTGAGCTAGAATTAGCTCGAGCTGCTGCTTTGTAATTGTCGCTCGCAGTTGTGTGTTGTTTGTTGCCAGGTGGAGTACCTTGCTTTTCAAAATAGCCTTGGCTGCTACCGCCTCCAGGATGTATATGCCCAGGGTCTGGTACGCCATCGTTTAGTCGGTTGGCCGATACGCTAGCACTGATAGGGGCTTGTGTGGTAGCGGCCCCGATGACTTGTGGAGTTCCGTCGTCATTGTCTTCAATCAGATTCTTGAGAGACCTGATGTCATCTGGGACAGTGGGATCACTCCGATCTGGCTATGGTATAAAGATTGTCTGAACAAATGCGTCATCCGGCAACGGTTGGTTGCCCTCGGCAACCTTTGGTGGCGAAACAGGTGGAGTGAGAGAAGCAGCAGTGGAAACGGAGGTGAGAACGGTTTGTCCAAACGAGAGGATGGGTGTAACAGAGGAGAACTGAAGTGTGATGTGGAGCACGAAAGATGAGGATGGAGCAAAAATGGTCTGGCATGGGGGTGAAAAGTTGATGACTTGCATCCACGCCAGAGTGTCAGGAGACAACTGAGAATCAGAGGGATTAAACTGGAGAGGAGCGACATTGGTGACATGAGTGATGGAGGATGCGATGGTGATGGAAGAGATAGTGGATAATGGAACAGAAATGGGAGTGGTATCGACAGAGAAAACGAGGATGAAAACAGAAACAGTCGAAGAGGGGTAGTGACAATAGAGACAAGAGAGGAGGGCTGCACGGAAGAAGAAGTGGTGGTGGTTGATGGAGTGGTTAGTGCGGTGGTGGTGGTGCATCTTCGGGTAGTAGGTGGAGATGAGGATGAAGAGGTAGCGCCACACATTCGTTTGTTGGCCGTTGTGTCAATAACTGCAGGTTGGGAGGAGGTGGATGCTACAGATGATGGATAGAGGTTAGTGTGCGCGGCACGATGGAAGACAAAAGGATTGAATGGTGGAAACCTTGCACTTTCATCTCGAGAAGTGCACATGCAAAATTACACAAGAGGAGGCCTGCTACGATATGCTCACGGTTATTGGGTTTGATGGAGATGGTCAGTTCGTGAATGAGAAAGCTATGCCAGTTGTATGGCACAACTGAGGGGCCAGGGAATGCCAGAAAGGATTTCACTATCTGACTCAGCAGCTTGGACTATTTTGTCCTTGCGAAATGTTGAAACAACTAGAAAGTTGTTCAATAGATGCACAGCCGCCTGAATGACAGGTTCCGTGATAGCATCTATCAAGTAACCATTGTTAGTCTGGATTGGAATTTCTGGTGCAGTTTGGGTGACAAAAGGTTTGATCAGAATTTTTGCCTGATGATGGGAGATGGGCTGACGGTCACCAGACATAATGCCAATGGTGACCATCGAGTTTGCATTAATCCTGACCTTGTACGTGGTACCTTGGTACAGGAAGTGCAAGCGTGACTTCGACGCGTCCCATGTGGCGTAAGCGTGAAGGGCGAGGCCCATGTTAATCTCAGAATGGAAAAGCGCCGGGAAAAAATCCATTGCCTCAAGAAGTGGGCCGGCTGTCTGAAGCCATGGTTGAATTAGAGTGTTAGAGGGTTTCATGCTGGATCACCTGCTTGGTGCCAAAGTCTTCAGAGGATGAGGAGGCCATGTTAGCAGTGATAGTTGGGCGAAAAAGTAGGAAAAACGGTGGAAAACGTAAAAAGATGTGGAAACGATAAAAAAAACTGTGAATAACGAGTGTCGAATGGCAAAAACTGTAGTTCAAAATGCAAATCTGTGTTTTGTATGTGCAAATGACAACTTGTAGGAAGTTTGGTCGCAAACAGAGAACTTGGAAATTTTAGTGAAAATTTGAGCAGAGCTTCGCCAACAAATGTGACAAATGACTCGAATTCAGCCCTTATATAGCAGAATTTAGAGTCCGTATTAGATAATATCCACTTTTCCTTGTTCAGTTCCACCCAAATTTTGGCAAGGACCTCTTCACAAAATTCTAAGACCTCAGAGAAGTCTGCGAGAGTTCAGAAGGTGATTTGACTGCCCTGCGAAGGTTCTGCGAGGGTTCAAACTGTCTGCGAGGGTTCAACTCTCTATGAAGGTTCTGAAGATTCAGCCTCTGGAAACCCTCGCACACACTCAAAAATAAAAATTTCTCCATCAAGAACTCTCACGGAGATTTTTATGGATGCATCTAGGTTAGATCTAGTGATTGTCCAAGTCTCAAGAGCTATCTCTCAAGGGATCTCTTAAAATCATGAAAGAAATGTTCTTTTAGAGTGATTTTTGACGAGATCTTGATATTCTCTGATTTTTGACTTTTGCAAACTGGTAATCTACTTCATCCATGTTAGATTTGATTGTGGGTAGTTCTCTGAAAGTTCTGATAGATATTTGGTAACAGATCCATCAGTTTTGGTTGAATTTTGCCCTTAATTTGCCATAGTTACTGAGATCGAGGTCTCTGATATGCAAATTTGGGAGACTTATTGGCATAATATGATGACCTGCTTCTTTTTTTATCCCATCTGGATCTAGATTCCTCTTAGATTCTGATGGATTTTCCTGATCTTGTTAGATCTGGCCGAATCTTGATGGATCTAGCTTGATTTGGCTTGATCTTCCTAGATCTTGTGGTGATGGCCTATCCGAATAGCTTTTCGTAACGTGCCACCACCAATCTGGATCTATCTCACTGTGGTGGCTAGTACTTGTGCAACTGGCTACTATTGATGGGTGTATCGAACGGTGTCCCATCTAGCTTCTCTAAATTCACGGCTCCATGATTAAGAATTTTATTGATCCGATAAGGACCTTCAGTTGTGAATTTTAATTTTCCCTTGATCACCTTGGTTTTATACATCAGGACCAGATCTCCAGAGCGAAGATCCTTCTTTTGTAACCTGTGATCATGCCAAGCTTTGTGTCTTTCCTTTTCAGCTGCTAGCGCATGCACAGCTAGTAAGCGTGTTTCACAAAGTTTGTGCAGAGCTTCGTGGCATAGTTGTAGAGATTTGGATTCATTCAAACGTTGCATTGTGGCAATCCTTAATGAAGGAACTAGAAACTCTACTGGCATTACAACATCCTGACCATATACCAATTGGAAAGGTGTTTGAACAGTGCTTCCCTTATATGCTGTCCTGAATGCCCACAGAGCAACATGCATCTTATGTTCCCAATCTGATCTGCTAGCTTCAACTATTTTCGTAAGCACGCTACACAGGATCTTATTGGATGATTCTGCTTGCCCATTACCACGAGGATAATAAGGTGCATTGGTCCTATGGATCACGAAGAATTCCTCCAACAGGACCTTGATGGTCTCATTGATGAAATGACTTCCGCGATCACTGACTAGCTCCACCGGGCATCCAAAGCGCACAATGATATTTTCATAAAGGAACTTGGTAGTGGTCCTAGCATCAACTACTCTTACTACCTTGGCTTCGACCCACTTGGTGAGATAGTCCATGGCTACGATTATGTATCGAACTTGGGAACTCTTGCTGCAGGGTGAATTGGACCGATGTAATCCAATCCTCACTTTGCTTGGGCTAGGACCGGGTGCAATAGGTCATAATTCAATCTCGTTGGTCTCCTCACCCTTTGGCACACATTGCACTTTCTCAAGTATTCCTCCGTATCCTTATGAATTGTTGGTCACCAACATTCTGATCTTGTGAATTGTAATGTCAGATGCAAAATGGCCTCCACCCATGCCTTCATGTGAAAGCGAAATGATCTGGGTGGCCTTATGAGGGAGAATACACCGTCGAAGAATCATGTCTGGTCCTCTTTGATACAACTGGCCGACAATCAGCTGATAAGGTCTAGCCTTCAAGATCAATTTTTACTGATCCACCTTTGATAGTGATTTGTCTGGTTGGCCCCGCATTAGATATGCAACAATGTCGGCAGCCCATTCTGGTACTGTGTCCACGTAAAATAAGGCAGCATCGGCCAGCTCATCGTCGGGTTAGGTTGCAACCTCCTTTCCCTTGATTCACAACACATGATCTGCCATGTAGTGTTGTTTTCCCTTGCAAACTACTATCCAAAAATCAAACTCCAACAACAGAAGTAGCCATCTGGTGATTCTCCCAGTGGTGCAAGTCTTGTTAATGAGATAGAGCAAGGGTTGATGGTCCGTATAAAAAGCGAAATGTGTGGCCATCAGGTAGTGCCAAAATTTCTTAACCGCATAGATCATTGTCAGTGCTTCCCGCTCTGTGGTTGAATAATTCATTTCTGTATCACTGAGCTGTCGGCTTGCAAATCGGATTGAAAAATCCTTTTTGTGTTCACCTGGCTGGGCTAACACTATTCCAACTGCATACTTTGATGCGTTCGTATGCACATGAAACTCAATGGACCGATTGGGTGGGCGTAAGATTGGTGCTGAAACCAATGCATCCTTAAGCTTTTGGAAAGCCTTTAGGACTTCCTCGTTCCAATGTGGATCCATTGTGTATTTGTAAATTGGTCGGGCTAACTCCGCAAAATCAAGAATGAAGATCCTATAATAGTTAGCATGACCCATGAAGATGTAGACTTCGTGGATTGTCCCCAATGGTGGTAGATCAACAATGATCCTGATCTTTGATAGGTCTATGGCGATCCTGTGTCTTGACACTATATGGCCGAGATCAAGCCGTGTCACCCAAAATTGACATTTTTTAGGATTCAAGGAGATCTAGAAGTTGCGGCATTTTTGTAGCACCTTGTCCAAATTGGATAAGTGTTCTGAATCTGGCCCATGCACGCACAGTTCGTCCAAGAAAATTTCCAGAAATTTTTGCAAATATTTGTTGAATGTCACCTGCATGACACGCTGAAAGGTGCTTGGGGCATTGCAAAGTCCGAATGGCATCACTTTATAGGCATAGGGTCCCCATTCCATGGCAAATGATGTCTTGTGTTGGTCTTGGGGGGCTATCTTCACCTGGTTGTAGCCGCTGAAGCCGTCTAAAAAACTATAGACTTTGGCGCCAGCTACTCTATCGAGGACACTTTCCGTAAATGGTAAAGGAAAATTATCCTTTTTGGTGACTGCATTGATTGCCTTCAGATTAACACATATTCGCATTTTGTCGTTCTTCTTGGGTACTATAATTATCGATGATACCCATTCCGTGTGCTCAATTTCATAAATGAAATTTGCATCCAACAACTTCTGCAACTCTTGCTTGATCAACTATGTGTAGTTCGGATTACAGCGGTAGTAACGACTCACCTTGGGGACTGCTCCATCCACCAAGGGTATGGTGTGTTGGACTACTGTTGGTGGAATGCCCTTAAGATCACTATAACTCCAGAGGTGCACTGATTTTAGGTCTCAATGGACAATTCTTGTAACAGTATCCATAACCACATTCTCGGCAGAAGGATGTATATTGTCCCTTGTAGGGACATTCCGCAATTCTGTGTCCTTCACCACATCCATAGCAGTCGTAGTTCCTTCCGCCTTGACACTGAGTTTGAGATGCATAGGCTGCAACATATTCATTTATGGCTGGATCCATAAATGGTTCATCTGGTCCGTACCATTATTGCTGCTCAGGTTGAGGTGGTACTTGCATCTCTGGTTCCGCTGCTGTCAGGTTTACGTGGGCTACTTGTTGATTGACTGGCCCAGGTGGTGCAGATAAGGCCATATGCTGTTGCTGATTCGGTGCACCATACCTTGGTGCCGCGTTTGGTGCCCCTTGATGATATGGATAAGAAGTCTGATAAGGACTTCTCTTCTGTTGAACAATCCGGGGGTTAAACGGGCAAAATGCCGTATCGTACGATGTTGCATTGCACAGATGGCAGAATCTTTGTGTCAGTCTCAGATTTTGCTTTAGGACTAGACACTCATTCGCTGTATGGTTTTGCGTGCACACTGAACACCATACATTCTCACGTCGTGGATACTATAGCTGGGTTGGTTCCGGTTGATGTGGTGTTGTTGCTACAACTTCTTGTAAGGCTTTCAGTTTTTGATCAAATTGTGCCATAATTTGCTCCATCTGCTGTTTGTGTAATTTTGTCATTTGCTCCAACAACAGTTCTGTAGATAGAGCGGATGTGTTTGATGATGATGATGCTATCGAGAGAGTAGGAGTGTGGGTGGATGGATATTCGTCGTCAGATCTCTCATCCTCTTCCCTGATGGCATCTTCCATAGCTTCTTGCAGAGTAGCGTACTGGTCCCGTCGTTTCAGTTCTCTTCTGATGCTTCGTGGTAGTCTGGCTAGGAACCACATGATCACCGCATAATCGGGAGTTAGGGCTGCACTGCACTCAGGTCGTAGATGTTTGACCCGTTCAATATAGTCCCTGACCCTTTCTCATTTTTCCATCTTGACTTTACTCAGTAGGAGAAATGGGTCTTCTAGGAACTTTCTTGGTTTAAAGTGCATAATGAGAGCCGCTTTAATCGCTTCCCAGGTAGATTGTTCTTCCAGAGTGGATTTCTGCCCGACCATCACGGATCTGGCTTTCATTGTCTCTTTTTTCTCTCCTTGGCCAGCCTCTGATATTGCACAATTTCTTGGTCTTGATGCTGGACCTTGCTCTCGAGCATTTGATATTGGCTCACCAACCAATGCATGTGGTAGCTTGTTTCGGATAGCCTATCATCGAGCGCTTGGTTGCTTCAGTGGGCTTTTCAGGGTTAGTGAGAGTTGGGTACTGATCTGGAGTGTGGGATGGTGAGGTTAAACCAAAAAATAAGCGTTGTGTTAGAGCTGAAGATGGAGGTGGAGGTGGAGGTAGTGGAGGGATGATGTTAGTAACTGTTGTGGTGGTGGTGGTGGTGGTTAGTGGAGGGGTCAGACTTCGTCCTGGCTGCTTCTCCTTCTCTGGCTCGTTGTCGCTTATTTCCACAGATCCGCAACATCAAAATATTGCGATGTGTCCAATGTGTGGACTTGTTGGGCCTGTGGTTGTTGAGCCGCTTTCGTGACATGGGGACTGGATATCCCCACTCCTCCCTCCCCCAAAAAAAAACTTGTGCCGGTGGTGATGTTGGTGGCGTTGGCATAGTAATCAGTGTGGGTGGGGTGGTGACTTGATCTGGAAGACCTGTGACTTGAGATACTATCGTGTCAGGTGCTTGTGTAGAGGTATGTATGTCAAAATATTGAAAAAATCTATCCAATGTTGTAAGTAGGGGTCCTAAAAATGCCAAAGATGAATTAAGCTCTTTTGGCTTAGTAAAGACCCATCTTAGAATAAAATATTCAAGGTAGGTAGAAGTAGAAACTCGAGCTACCATAGGAATTGCCATTTGTACTTGCATGCCACGTTTAGTGCATGAAAAGACTAGGTGGCACAATTAGACATAGTGAGGTGGCTTGAATAAGTCCAGATAGCTTGAGAGGTGGATTCATAACTCCAATTCAACTCAAAGTAGGAGGAGAGTGCATGGATCTATATATATGTGATGTACTCTCATTGAGAAGATGATGAAATTTGTGTGTAATGCAAATTTGGAGACTAAGCTCTTTGTGCCTTCTCTCTCTACTCGAGTTTTGTACTTTCATATTCTCTCTCTAGCCGAGTTGAGGCATTTATTGTGCTTAGTTTCATGTTTTGTTGACAGATCTTGCTTGTAACACAATAATATTTCTTGTATGATCAGCTTTTCTATTGTCAATCAATGCTAGTCTGATCTTTATGGTATTATTGGGCTTAGGAGATCAAAAGCACATGTGTAGGGCATCCCACACGTGTGAATTCAACATGGTATCAGAGCCTACCTAAGATTTACAAGCAAATCTAATCAGAAAGTTTGCAAATTTGATCAAATTTCAAGCTAGGAAAGTCCATCTACACAACAAATGATCATGAGTGTACTATTGAAGGCATAGGGACTATTCCCCTAAAGCTTTCTTCATCAAAAGTTCTTTCTCTGTCTAAAGTACTTTTTGTTCCTAAGTTAACAAAAAATTTTATTAGTGTTGGGCAATTGTTTGATAGTGGACTAGATGTGAATTTTAATGTTGATACATGTACAATCAAGAAGCATGATGAGATCCTTGCATTTGGGTCTAGATATGGTGGAATCTACAAGCTTAATCCCAAAGAGTATGCTAACTCTTGTGATGGTGCTTTTGCTTCTCATATTTCTTTGGAGGAACTATGGCATAGAAGGTTGGGACATCCTAACTATAGTTCTATGGTGTCCATGGTCAAGAAAGCCAAAGCTATTGGCTTGCCTAATCTTATCTCCAAGAATTTCAAACCATGTGAGGCTTGTGCCATATCTAAGTCTCATAAGAAGCCTTTTTCAAAGTCATCTATCAAGACTACACATCCATTGGAGCTCATACACTCGGATGTGCACTTCTCATCTTCAAAGAGCAAGGGTGGTGCTACTTGCTTTGTAACTTTCATTGATGATTTCACTAGATTTACTTGGTTATATCTTCTAGCTTCAAAGTCTATGGTGTTTGACTATTTTCTAAAGTTCAAAGCTCTAGTTGAAAAGCAATTTTCATAAAAAATCAAGATTCTTAGAAGTGATGGAGGTGGTGAGTACACTTCCAATAAATTTCATGATTATTGTGAGCTTGAAGGCATTAAAAGGGAGTTTTCTTGTGCATATACACCATCTCAAAATGGGGTGGCTGAAAGAAAGAATAGAACCTTGTGTGAATGTGCCAAAACCATTAGAATTGAGACATCCTTGCCAAAAGACTTTTGGGGTGAGGCCATCAATTGTTCAAACTATCTTTGCAATCGACCCCCTCATGTTGCACTTGAAGGAAAGTCACCATATGAAGCACTCTATTTGAAGAAACCTAAGGTTGACCACCTTAGAGTATTTGGATACATAAGCTTTGTCCATATTCCCTTGGAAACGAGAAAGAAGGATGATCCTTGTGCAAGCAAAGGAGTAATGGTTGGATATTCATCCAACAAGAAAGCCTATCGAATCTACATGCTCTCTACTTCTAAAGTAATTGAAAGTAGAGATGTAGTTTTTCATGAAGAAGAAAAGTACAATCTTGAAGGGGCCAAGATCAAGCAACGTCAAAATCTATCACCTTTTGTTATTGAGGACAATCAACATATGGACGAGTCAAGATTTGAAGATGGAAGTCCTCGGATTTTCACTCCTAGAAGATCCATGAGGGAGAGATCCAAGCCTAAGAGGCTTACTTATGATGACAAAGGAAAACAAGTGGATCTTGATTCCACTTATGCTTATTTTATTTCTTATGAGGAGCCCAAAGATGTCCAAGAAGCCCTCAATACCAAGGAGTGGTATGAGGCCATGAAGATTGAATATGATGCCTTGATCACCAACCACACATGGAAGCTAGTAGATCCACCACCTAACATGCATATCATTGGATGCAAGTGGGTGTTCAAGATCAAGTACAATCATGATGGCTCCATCAACAAGTAGAAGGCAAGATTATGTGCTAAAGGCTTTGCACAAATATATGGCCTTGACTATGAAAAAACCTTTGCTCCTATAGCAAAGATGGTGACAATAAGAATCATAATCTCTCTTGCCTTGTTTTTTAAGTGGAAATTGTATCAACTTGATGTCTCCAACGCTTTTTTGAATGGCTATCTTGAGGAGGAGATATTCATGGAACAACCTCAAGGATTTATCAAGGATAAATCTAAGGTGTGTTTGCTATTTAGAAGTCTTTATGGCTTGAAGCAAGCACCTAGATCATGGTATTCAAGACTCAACAACTCCTCTACTTTCATTAGGATTTGTGCTTAGTGACTATGATCCTTCTATGTACTTAAAGTTTGATGGTAGTAATATTGTCATTCTTCTAATCTATGTAGATGACATTATTCTTAGTGGAAGTTGTTTGATGCTAGTTCAAGAAACTAAAGATGCATTAGGAAGAGAATTTAAAATGAAGATCTAGGAGAGATCCATTACATTTTAGGCCTTGAGATTGATTTTCATGAAGAGTATGCTTTTATTTGTCAATCTAGATATGTCTTTTCTATGTTGAGAAAATTCAATATGCAAAATTGTAAAGGCATAGATACTCCCATGGAGCAACATGTAAAAGGTCCTATTAAAGGTGATGAAAGATCCTTCGAGGACATCACACTTTATAGGAGTCTTGTAGGCTCTTTAATTTGGCTTACTATCACTAGACCTGATTTGAGCTATTGTGTGCACAAATTGAGTCAAGATCCTAAGATCCAACATTGGAAGATGGCCAAGAGAGTTCTAAGATATGTATCTTCTACTCAAGAATATGGTTTATTGTACAAAAATGAAGATCTAACCATTGTTGGCTATTCGAATTCCAATTTTGCAAGTGATAAAATGGATCGAAAGTCCATTAATGCATATACTATCTTTCTTGGAGGCAATCTTGTGTCTTGGCTTTCAAAGAAGCAAGATACCATATCTCTATCTTCTTGTGAGGCCGAGTACGAAGCACTCACTACAACAACTAAAGAGGTGCTTTGGATCAAGAGGTTAATCATGGAGCTAAAGTGCATCAAAGAGGATGATCTTCCCTTGATCAAATGTGACAACATATCGGCCCAAGCTCTTGCAAACAATCCTATTTTTCATGCAAGAATCAAGCATATAGAAGTGGCACACCATTTTGTAAGGGAAAAGCTCATTGGAGGTGAAATCAACTTGGAACATGTCGACACATCTTCATGTATTGTTGATCTTCTCACAAAGCCACTTTGCAAAAGTGCCTTCTCAAAGCATAGATCTAATCTTGGTCTTATCTCAAGATCGATGCTTGATCCACATTAGATACATTTTTAGGAGGAGTGTCAAAATTTTGGAAAAATCTATCTAATGTTGTAAGTAGGGGTCCTAAAAATGCCAAAGATGAATTAAGCTCTTTTGGCTTAGTAAAGACCCATCTTAGAATAAAATATTCAAGGTAGCTAGAAGTAGAAACTCGAGCTACCATAGGAATTGCCATTTGTACTTTGCATGCCACATTTAATGCATGAAAAGACTAGGTGGCACAATTAGACATAGTGAGGTGGCTTGAATAAGTCTAGATAGCTTGAGAGGTGGATTCATAACTCCAATTCAACTCAAAGTAGGAGGAGAGTCCATGGATCTGTATATATGTGATGTACTCTCATTGAGAAGATGATGAAATTTGTGTGTAATGCAAATTTGGAGACTAAGCTCTTTGTGCCCTCTCTCTCTACTCGAGTTTTGTACTTTCATATTCTCTCTCTAGCCGAGTTGAGACATTTATTGTGCTTAGTTTCATGTTTTGTTGACAGATCTTGCTTGTAACACAATAATATTTCTTGTATGATCAGCTTTCCTATTGTCAATCAATGCTAGTCTGATCTTTACAGTATTATTGGGCTTAGGAGATCAAAAGTACATGTGTAGGGCGTCCCACACGTGTGAATTCAACAATGTAGACCTTTATTTTGGAGGTGACGGTCGTGCCAGGCCTTTTGGTGTCGTTTATTAACCAGTTGTGCGTGGTAAGATATAAGTCTTGTCTCGCATAACTGGGTTAACGTAAATAGCCTGGTTTTGAGTTGTTGTTTGATTGCAGCTTTTTCACAGAGATCTGTTGAAAAAGCTTCCATGACTTGTAATGATGGGACTAAGAATTCTACTGGCATTACTGCCTCTTGACCATATACTATGTGGAAATGGGTAACCCACCCAGTGGCTTTCTTCGGGGTGGTGCGGTAAGCCCAAACAGCTGAGAAAAGTTTTGTTTCCCAATCAGAATGACTAGTTTCAACTATCTTGGTCAAAATTTTACATATCATCTTGTTAGTTGATTCAGCCTGGCCATTACATCTAGGGAGTACGATGTACTTTTTCTATGAACAACAAGGTAATGGCGTAGGAGGTTATCAATGACAACATTTAAAAAATGCGTGCCGCGATCACTAACTAACTCAATGGGACAGCCAAAACGTGTAATAATATTTTCGTAAAGAAAATACGTGACTATTTTTTGCGTTGGTGTCCTTCGTTGCTCGAGCCTCCACCCACTTAGTGGCATAACCTGTGTCTATGAGGATGTAACGAGCTTGAGTATGTTTTGTTGCTGGACTGATTGGTCCAACAAAGTCAATTTCCCACTTATGGAAGGCTTCGCCTTCTATAATGGGAGTCAATGGCGTGAAATCTGCTTTGGTGTTTTTCTTGGCTCATTGACAGACATCACACGCTTTAATGACAACAAACGTGTCCTTAAACAAAGATGGCCACCACAGTCCTGCTCAAAGGACAATCTTCGCTGTGGCTTCAGCAGAAAAGTGGCCACCTCCAATGCCCTCATGAGCCTAAGATATGATAGGTCATATCTCGGATTCATAAGCACATCGACGAATGATTCCGTCAACGCCCCTTTTGTAAAGTTGTCCCGCAATTAACTGAAAGGGCGTTGCTTTTAGCAAAAAATTTCTTTTTGTCGCCGTACTCAAGCCTTCTTTGAGTCTGCCTGTGGTGAGGAATTGGGTGATCTCCTCAGCCCATAAGGGTGTAGCATCGATCTGAAAAAGGCATGCATCAGGGAGATCATCATTGACTGGTGCAGTTGCTTTTTCAGCACTTGGTAGTCTGGGGGTTTGCCATGAAAGTGGTTGATCGAGGGTATGGAAGCCCCATGACTTTGCTAATGACAAAGCCATGATATTAACGCTGGATCCGCTATCTAGGATAGCAGATACTGCGGGATAGTCTTTATAGATGAGACTTGAGCAAATGCGTCGGTTGAGACTTAAGCAAATGCGTCGGTTGAGACTTGATTGTGGCCTCCAGTTGAGATTTGATACTGACCGTTGGTTGAGATCAAGACGGAAGGCGTCGGTTGAGATTTGAATGTTGCCTTCGGTCGAGATGTGAAGGAGCTTGTTGGTTGAGATCAAGACTGAAGGCTCCAATTGAGATTTGACGGTTGCCTTCGGTCGAGTGGTCAAAATCTGGACTTATGGCTCCGGTCGAGATTTGAACGATGAACGTCGGTTGAGGTGAAACTCAAGACATGTGAGGATATTGGAGTAGTGGCTCGGTCGAGAGGTAGTAGGTACCGGTCCGGTCCAGACTTGAGTCGTGGAGCTCGGCTTGGTAGGGATCGTGAGATCTCGGTTGAGAAATGAGCTGCACGTCGGTCAGGACCGAAGTGGTGAGCTGTGCAATGAACATGTAGGAGATCTCAGGGTGATGGTTTCACAACACAGATGAGAGAGATATGGGTTAGGTTAACGTCTGTGTAGCTGTGGAACAGTGCCAAATGTTCACAGATTTCACTCTATCTGTGAACACGGTTCTGTGGTGTTCTTTTACTTCTTTTTTATCGTTCTTTATAGTTCTTCTGGTTCTTATGGTTCTTCTTGTTAGAACGGTTATCACATGGATGTGTTACTCAGATTTCAACATGTATTTCCTAGCCTATCAATGGGAGACACGGTTTCGATACTCAGCTACATGCATAAGCCAGCCATGTAACCATCTATAGCTCAAGAGGTTCAACGTTCTGGAACAGGGAGCAGTTCTACCACTATCTACTAAATCAGAAAACAATCAAGAACAAGATTAACTACTCAAACAAGAAACAAGAAACAAGAAACTAGATTCTTAACATCATAATAACAGTCCAAGAATCAAGAAACACTCATTTCTTGATGCTTAGATTGCCCAAGAACAATCAAGAACTAGAATGTAAGAAAGTATGCAAGATCTACACCACAAACCAGCCTATTTAGTTTACTTGCATGCTGATTTCTACCTTATTCCACAAACAAGAAATGAATCCTAATCCACAACTAAGTAAGAAACAAGAAAACAAGATCCTAGTTAATCCACAATACAAAGAAATCAAGCATGCTCATAGAAACTTCACTCAAGGACATTGCCATGAACAAGGAGCTTAGCAATTATCAAGAACTCGTGGAGGATCCTCATTATTTGCTCAAGAGAACTTGACATTACATTCAAAGCTCTCTCACAAGAGAGGGGAGCCCTTAAATAACCAAGAAGGCTGCCCATGTGGAGCCCAAGTGGCAATTCCACCAATTTAGAAATTACATGTGGAATTTGCCCTTCCACTAAAGGTCACCATCAAAAGGTGGCTCACTCTAACTAATTTAAGGGAGGTCTACATCTATTTACAAGGCCTAGGAAATATGACTAGCTCCTACATGGTCGTTCCTTCTTTGGGATACACCATGTAGGCTCACATAGATATTTCACTGTCATCCTAGCTAGTAATTTCTCGGCTCTCATGCTCGGCTCTCAGCTTCTTCTACTCTCCTCCTTCTGAGACCTCCTCGGTCATGGGTGAGAGATATTCTGTGTCTTCGGTTTGGCTCGGCATCTGGGGATTCTCTGGAATTTGCTAACAAAGTTTTCCCACAGAGTAGTATCAGAGCTAATAATTCATTAGAGCCATCCCCAACATCAGTTGGTATCAGATCTTGGGTCTTTTTGGATTACTAGGGTCTAGGACATACAAAAAAACTTATACGTTCGAGTTCTCAGGCCTATTTCATATTCTGTTTTTGTTCAACCTCTAATATTCGGTTACAATGGAAGGTTCAACCTTAGAGATTTGTTTGATTAACAAGTTCAATGGAGATGATTTCCACATGTGGAAGTTCAAAATGAGGATGATCTTAATCGAGAGGGAGCTATGGGGATATGTCAATGGTTCTATTGTCAAACTAGCAAAACCAGAACTGCTTCCAGAATGAAAAGCAAAGGATGGCAAAGCACTTGCCGTTGTATCCATAAATTTGGAGGACACTCAAATTGCTCATGTATCAAACAACACCACCTCCAAAGAAGCGTGGGATATTTTTACAAGTATCTACAAGACTTCAGATGTATCGACTCGTCTCTTTTTGAGGAAGAAGGTCCTCACACTCAAGATGAGTGAAGGCACCTCAGTCAACGATCACCTGAACGAATTCAAACAGTTGCTAAATCAACTTGCTACCATAGGTTCTCCTATTTTAGAAGAAGACTCAACAATGTCTCTTCTCACCAATCTTCCATCCTCCTATGACAACCTAGTATTACTTTTGAGCAATACTCTTGCACTGCCTCTCCAGAAGCTGACAGTGAGTCTATTGCAAGAAGAGGTCAGGAGAAAGAGCTTATCCACAATCATGTACCAAGTCAATGGCATTGTACTCTAATAAGCAATAGTCAAAGAAGAAGAACTTCAAGGACAAGAAGACGAAGGCAGAGCAGCCAGATTCAATGCAACAATCATAGTAGCAGCATAGTCATCAACAACAACCACCAAAGACCAAACTCTTTTGTAGGTATTACAAAAAGATTCAATCACGACATAAAGGATTGTTGCATTCTCAAACACAACAAAGCAAGAAAAGAGATGCAGCAGCACGCTTCTGACTTTGTCATAAATTCCCAAGAGGACGATAAGGCTCTGATGGTACAAGAACATTCAAGTAGAGATGCATGTCAATGGTATCTCGATTTAGGTGCTTCACAACACATGATGCCATGTAAGAACCTTTTCTCTACTCTCACAACAACAGACTCAAAGTACAGTTTGTTTGGCAACTCAAGCTCCCACAAAGTCGAAGGCCAAGGCATTGTTCGACTTCAGTTCTCTGATGATCTCACTAGGCAGTTAGACGGTGCACTTTACATACCCAATTTAACAAAGAACTTACTGTTTATTAGCTAGATCACTTATCAAGGCTATAGAGCTTTGGTTACTGCTAGTCGATATACTATTTTCGATGGGAATTCTAATGAAATCCTCTCTACACACAGAGAAGAAAATTTGTATATCCTGAGTCATAATTATGCACTTTCTGTTAGTAACTCTGATGCTCATGTTTGGCACCAAAAACTAGATCATTTAAACATGTGTTCAATCTTCTACATGCATCATAACAAATTGATCAAAGATATGAATATCAATGTTGTTTCTACAATTAATCAGACAATCTGTGAAAATTGTTTACTAGGGAAAAAACCTAGAATAAAATCTCCAAGAGGACAAGCCAGAAGAGCGAAGTCCATTCTGTCACTAATTCATAGTGACTTATGCAGTCCCATGAGCGTACCCTCTTTGGGTCAAGCTCTATATTTTATCACATTCATTGATGACTACTCCTGGTTCACCAGAATTACGTTCATAAAGAACAAGTCAAAAGCATTCAATTGCTTCAAGGAGTTCAAACAATTTGTTGAGAACCAAGCTGGTCAGAGAATCAAGACCATTCGGTCTGATTCAGGGGGAGCATACTTATCAGATGAAATGGCAGACTACCTATCATCATGCAGCATGCACCACTAGTTCACAACCAACTACACTCCACAACAAAATGGCATAGTTGAGCGAAAGAATCGTACATTGTTGGAAGCTGCACGATCCACGACTGTAACGCTCAATTGCCACAAAACTTCTGGGCTGAAGCAATCTCTACAACCTACTATCTACAAAATTATTCCAACATGAAGGTAGTCGACACCCTTTGAAGCCTACTATGGCTATAAACCAAGTTTGAAACATTTACGTATATTCGGATGTCTCTACTATGCTAAATTGCGTCTGATTTGAGAAAGAAGTTAGACCCAATAAGTTGTAAGTATCTCTTTATCGGCTATTCAACATCACACAAGGCATATCGTATCTATGATGTTCACACAGATCCAGATCTCAGTCAACCATGATGTTGTCTTCCTTGAAGACAAGTTGTATGATCTCAAGCAAAAGTAGCAAAATGCAGGAGTCTGTCACAACAACTCCATTCTCCATCGATAGGCACCAACCTACGAATGTTCAAATGTAGGAGTTTGTCCCAAAATCTCCATTCACCCACAATTGTTCAACCTCAAGATGAAGCTATCCTAGTCATTCACCCAAGAGAAACATCAACTCAAGCACCTGCAGTCTGAAGATCTATACGTCAAAGACAACAACCTGATCGTTTCATTCCTCAGGCATTCATCAGTCATGATGAACCTGCCACTATTGTAGAAGCACTGTCATCGTCAGATGTAGACAACTAGAAGGCTACAATGGATGTTGATTACAGTTCCTTGATGAAGAACAAGACCTAGAGTCTTGTTAATCCTCTTGCAGGTATAAAACCTATCGACTCTAAATGGATCTTCAAGCTAAAGCTTAAGCCAGATGGATCAATATCCAAATGGAAAGCTCACTTAGTGGTTAAAAGATTTGAGCAAATATATGGAATAGATTACACTGACACCTTCAGAAGCATCAATCTATTCGCAACTTGCTAGCTATAGCTACTGCAGAGGATCTGGACATTCACTAGATGGACGTCCAGACAGCGTTCCTTCACGGATATATACAAGAAGACATATTCATTTATCAACCAGAAGGTTACGTCCTTCAAGGCCAAGAGCATTTGGTATGTAAATTGCACAAGGCACTATATGGCCTCAAACAAGCTCCCCGGGCCTGGTATGAAAGAATTAACCAATTCTTGTTGCAGCATAATTTCACTTCTTGCTCCACAGACTCAAATGTATATCTCAAACGTAGAAGGTCAAGCTATGTTATAATTATAATAGCATTATACGTTGATGATTCTTTAATCATCAGCAATTCAAATCAGCTATTGCATGAAGCTAAATCTTTGCTTTCATCAGAATTTGAGATGATTGATTTAGGCCCAGTTCATTACCTACTCGGTATGGAGATCAACAAAGATCACGCGAGCAGGAGGATTACTATAAGCCAAAGGCCCTATCTAACCAATGTACTTCGCAGATATGGCATAGAGGACTGTAAACCGATAGACACACCCATGGATCCAGGATCGAAGCTGTCCAAAGACATGTGCCCCAGAACTCAAGAAGATCAGCAAGAAATGTGCAAGTATCCTTATCAGTCTGTCATAGGATCTATAATGTATTCTATGATCTGCACATGATCTGATCTAGCATATGCGGTAAGCACATTGTCTCAATACATGTTTACAACATTGGAAGGCTCTGCAAAGAGTACTAAAATACATTCAAGCTACAAAGCACTATGCTTTGAGCTATGACGGTAATATAGAAGCTGTACTCACACTTGTTACATATTCAGATTCAGACTGGGCAGGAGACGTGGATACTAGAAAATCCACATCATATTATATTTGTTTCCTTGCAGGAGGACCCATTTCATGGAACAACAAATAGAAATACGTTGCAGCTACATCAGTATTAAAGGAGATAATCTGGCTCAGAAGGTTGCCATAGGATCTACAATTTCCACAAATCGGTCCAACAATACTCCCCTGCGACAATCAGAGCTGCATAGCTCTACCTCTAAACCCACGTACTCATGCTAGAACTAAACACATATAAGTTCAAGGAAGTCATGGACCATGTGCCAAGTTTGATGTGATTAGTGGATCCTTTGGTGACTAGGCATTCTCACACGTGCCAGACCAATTGAGTCAACAGCAACTCGAGCTTCCTCTTGTGTATATATAGAGTCTCATTTGGCCATAATCAACAAGCAAGTGAGATATTGGTTTTGGAGGCATATCTTGAGTAATTTCAATGCTAGTCTTGTGATTTTATGGTTCTATTGCATTCTAGCTTTAGAGTACTTTATTCTCTGCTGGCAGGCCGTACAGGGATAGGTTTTCACACATGTGAAACCCCTTTTGCCCTAGTTTGATGTTTGTTGATTGTTCTTGTTAGATTTGTTGATGCAAAATTGATCTAATGAGCTCTAATATAGTGTAGATTGGTAGATCAATTGAATCTAACACCCAATCTCTCTTGTGGATCTGATTTGGATCCATTCTTGGTCATTAATTCTCTGGAATTTCACAAATCAATCCCCAACAGAGTGGTTGTAAAACTCCACAAGACAGACACAAAATCTTTGCATGTCACATTTTCTCTCATTCTCTTCTACTAAGGAAAATTGTTTCTCTCTAGCAATCAGTCATGTCCTCTTTACAAATTCAAAGACAAAACCATTTCTCACTAAATTACAAAATTTCCTCGTGACTACTCTTATGAAAACCCATCAAATCCCCAGGACAATGGTAACGACTTTTCTTTCGGTTCATGTGGAGAACAAATCTATTGTGGTCCATTTGAAACACAAGAAATTGTTTTCCTTTCACGGTAGAAAGTACAACTATCTCTCTCACGGGCTGTATTGAATATGCTAGAATCATTTTTGCTATCTTGATCATCACTGACTTATATAGGCCTCCTAGCAAGGTGTGCCATTTTGCTCAAAATTTTTATTTAGCTATGCTTATCTAGTAAAAGACTATCAAACTAGTGGTAGCTCCCACCGTATTATTGGCTCAAATTCCTATTATATTGTACATTTATTTACAATATATAGTTGAACAAGAGAGTTCTCCATAGAGAATAACAAGGGAAAAAGTTGGCTCTATACTCACATATCTTTTAGGATTAACCTTACACTTACCAAGTTTTCTTAAGTTTCTACAAACTTAGGTTATAAATCTTATGTCCATAGTCTCATCATTAACACATGTATCGTCCCAAGTTCAAGCCCCCCTTGGAAACCAAGATGCATTAACACATGTATGGGAAGGACACACATATTGGCTTCTCATTGTCTTCAAGTAGTTAAGAGTGATTCTTGTTCCAAAAGAGCTCTCAAATAATGTCTACGTGGATAAGGGAGATCTAGGAGCCCACAAGCTCTAGAGCTTCTAAACTTTTTATTTGGTTGTAGGGTTTAAATATTGTCCTTAATGATGCTAGCACAACTTAATGTGCTTCCAAAAAACCATGCATGGTGATTTTTTGAGCATCTTATTTTCAATTGTGATTGGAATGCTAGTTGTAGCCCTCTCGCTAGTCAAACGGTGGAGAAGTGTTGTACAGGGAGGCTTGGGAGATAACGAATGGATTTGGCTTCCCCAACCACCCTTAGATAAGAGCACAACCATGAGTATCATACTATCACAATTGAAAATACATTGCTTCATGCTTTTCAATCAAGTGCAATGTATTAAAGGACAATACCTAATATAAATCTATCCAAATAGCTACCATTGATAAATGTACTCCAATTGAAAGCATATACTAGTGACAATTTAAACTTAACAATAGATCATAAGAAATTGCATTGTAGTAGGTAGTCCATCATCTTTAAGTGATCCATAAAATTATCTTTTAGTTGCGTGAACCTTAGGGGGGAGGTATCCTTTTTTTTTTTTAATGCCATTTGAAAAAGACTAGTACTACTATAAAGCAAAGGTGGACTATTCTTGGAATAAGCCAAAGACCTCAACATCATTGCCATTGATTGTGATCTACAAATTTCAATTCAGCTAGAGCATTTGGGAATAAGCCAAAGCACCTGAACATCCTTTTTATCACATAAGGGAGCTGTAATATTTTTTTGTCAAGGCCATGTGAGAATAAGCCAAGCATCTCATGCCACTTTTAATTTTTTGGAGAATCATGAATGTGGATCTTAAAATCCGATAAGCATATATAAGGGAAATTCGATAATCATGTGAAAGGGAACTGTTGTGTGGATAAGTACCAAGATCCAAGCTCCACCTTTTTTCTTTTTCTTTTTTCCTCGTATTCAAAACCAACACTTTGGAAAAAAAGCACAATGTGCACAAACATATGATCCTTTCAGATCTAAGACACTTTGGAAAAGAGCACAATGTGCACAAGCATAAGATCCTTTCAGATCCAAAAGACACTTTGGAAAGAAGCACATTGTGCACAAGCATACGATCCTTTCAAATCCAAAAGACACTTTGTTTAGAACAACAATGTGCACAAACAAGCATACGATCCTTTCAGATCCAAAAGACACTTTGGAAAAGAGCACAATGTGCTCACGAGCATACGATCCGTGCAACACAACGTGCTCATAAGCATACGATCCGTTTGATGCCGCACTAGTGAAGGCAAAGCGGGCTTTGAAAAGGGGAGGTGTCTTTATGTGGAGAATGGTTTTGGGGAGGGAGGCTAGGAGAAGCGTAATAAGCATCTACAAAGGCATATAACTCTCCAACTAAAGGCATATAACCCCCAAAAAATTCCATGGGACCATAGGGAAAACTGGGTCTCATCCCGACCAAAAGGTGGTCTGGTGACCCCAGGAATATTCCATTGTGGCAGGGATATATTGGGATATGCTGGGGGAGATGCCCCTCGTGAGTGGGAAACCGGCACAGCCGGTGGGAGGGGGTGACGGGCTGTGGCGGGTGGCCTGGGGGAATACCGGTTGAAGCGGTAGTGAGGAGGAGAGCAGGAACGTATAAAAATGGCGGGGTCAAGCTATCGTGACACATGCCTGTTTCTGTTTCTGGATTTGGTGGATTGGATCGAGGGAGCGATGGATGGATGGGGAGGGAGTGATTTGGGATGATCGGAAGGATTGGCATTGTTTTCGCATCCGGATCGGCGGTTTTTTGCTGCTGAGATGAAGGTTTGAGGTGCGAAATTGAGTCAGTTATGAGTGTTTTTGTGTGGGTTTTTTTTTTTTTTGGGTGGCAGTTGATGTTTTTGTGTGAGTGGATTGATTGATTGATTGATGAGGAAGATGGCGTGCTCGCAAATGCTGAGATTGAGGTTGTGAGATGGATGGCATTCTCACGATTGCAGCTGGTGATGAGCTTTGAGTTTCTGAGTTTGAGTTTTTGAGGTGGATTGGATTGGATTGGATTAATGACTCAGGATTGCAGCTGGTGGTGAGCTTTGAGGTTTTGAGGTGGATTGATGAATGGGATGGTTAGTTTTGGGGTTAGATGGAGTTTCTCGGGCTCATAAGTGTGCCTGGTACTGAGTCTTTGTGCTGGGATTAGGCCATTGAGGTGAATTAAGCACCTAGGTGATGAGCTTTTCTGGTTGGGTGAAGTAGATTGACGAATATGGGTGCTAGGATCCGGATTGAGTTGAGAGAAGTGAGATGGTGGATTTTACGGACTAGTACGGCATTGCTGGGATGCTTGTGAATTTGTGCTGAGGTGAGCTCAGTTAGTGGAAGAGCGTGCCAATTTTGTTATCTGTACTACGATACCAAATTGAAACACTAGCAACTGTTTGCCTATCCCAGTTTGAGTCTCATTATCACCAAGGCGATTGGTGAATGTGTTGGTAACTTTGCTAGGCATTAACTGGCAGCTTGAAACGGAATCTGGAATCAGGAAGGAAAATGTCGAAAGAGGTTGGAAAATCTAGAGGTTAAACACGGATGAAATGATAACTGTTTAGTAAGTGAGTACTGATGAATGCCTTCAAGTTTCAAACCTCAAATCGATCGGGGTGAGGCTCGGTTGCAAATGTGCTCTACATAAATGACGAGCGCATCCAATCTTCTTCATAATATTGTGAAGAAGGTATACTCACGAGTGGCCGAAGGCAACAAAGAACTGTGGAAGATTCTTCTCTCGAGCTGATATTCTGCGAGCAATAGCTATAGATGCTTTTACTAAAGGCAGAGTAGCCTCTTACGCATTTCAAATTCCGTGCTGATCGAGCAGGGGCAAGGGAGAGGAGTTTAGATTAGAGTACTTTTTGCCTTGCATTTGAAGCCCACAGCTGCATTTTCTCTCGGATCAGCGCGAGAGCTGTTGACTGAGGAATACAAACAAATTTACAGAGTCAAGGATAAGTACGAAAAGGCAACAAAGGAGCGGGCAAACGGAAAAGCACTTGCCGAGAGCTAGAAGGAGAAGGGCGCAAACTAAAAGCAAGAAGAAGACAGGGACGCCAACACGGAAGATACTCGAAGAAAGGGCGAAGTGCGCTCAACGAAAGGAGGTGCTGGTGGCGGGCGGGATGTGCAATCCGCGCTTGCGGATACCATGGCCTCTTCCTCATCTTCACCTTCATCTCAGAGATCCAATTCGCACAGATTCACAGTGGGATATGCACTTACTTCCAAAAAGACTAAAAGCTTCATGCAACCCAAGCTGGAGTCATACGCTAGGTTTGTATGTCTGTCTTCTCTTTCATTGTAGAATGAATCATTCTTTTTACCTTTCAAGTTCATCTATATTGCTAGAAGTTCTTCGAACCGGAGAATTTTCTGCACTGTGGTCGTTTTTTCACCATATGATTTCTTATGTCGCATAGCCCCGACAACGACATTAGGAAAGGATCGAAAGAAAGTAATTTGGATCCATGGATATGCAAATAGTAAATTGCAATCTGAAAACAATCATTTATATTCTTTTTTGCCGCTTAGGAGTGTAGTGAAAATTGAATGTGATAGAAAGACAGATCTTAAACATTTGCTTGCACGTAAGAATAGATAGAATCAGTATTGTAAAGACTGCTCTTATGCCTCATTATTTGATCAGAGTATTGTAAAGTCATATAGACGAAAACAAAGCTAATCTAATTCCTGGAGGAATGTGATAATCTTCTTGATTTCCAACTCGGACAAGGCAACCTACATCTTTTGCAGTTGGTGAACATGTGTCAAAACAGCTGACCCCCCAGCATTTAGGCATGTCCTTCAGCGGTTATCTTAAACTTCAACCCTAAGAATTGCCTATGTTTTATTGGGAAGACCCAGTTGGAACCAATTGCTTCTCTGCCTGGTGGTAGATCAACCTAGACGCTCATTAGCTCCTGCTGCAGGAGATTCCGTGCCATCATGATGATCAGCAGTAGTCCTTTCCCTTAATTTCTGGGACACTATAATGAGGGGTTTGATGCTGTGGCTTATGACGTTTGTTTTCCTGAAGTTCTTATTGCAACTCATGATGCCCCAGGTATTCATTACCCATCGTCTGCTCGTCCTACTCATGAGCTTGAAGTTCTCCTTTGATGTAGCATTCAGTACGTTCAACAGGAATGAAATCCCATGGATCCCGTGAAAATATATCTCTTTGAGATGTTTTTCCTGGCTCTTTGATTCTTTTGAGTTCATCAAATGCCACGTCCTTTTCAAAGAGCACCTTTTAACTGATTAATTTCCTTTGATTCTTGAGTACAGCCAGTGAAAATGTACTTGATACTTTATGGCTCTGATTTAGTCCTCTTCTCTTTCGGAATATGAGCATTGGCTTGTCAGTTGAAAACCTTGAAGTAATCAACATTGTGCTTCTTTACCCGAAAGGTTGTCTCCAGTTGTCTTGACTGGAGAGTTTGTGATCCCCAATTTTGGATGTATGCAGCAGTTTCATTGCTTCTGCCCATAATGCCTTATCCAACTTGCTTTTGTGGAACATGCTATAGGATTTTCTGTTTCTGTCCTATTATCCTTTTGACAAGTCCATTTTGGGAAGGACCATATGATACCAAGGTGAGCCTCTGGATTTGTGCTGCTTGCAGTAATCCTTGAGTGCCTTTGATGTGAACTCACTTCTAGTGTCACTTCTTCAGCACTTGAACTTATTGTCTATCTGGACTTCAACAACTAGAGTAATCTTGAATGGATCAAGGAACTCCTGATTTCCTTTCAGACAGTGGACAATCACCCCTCTTAAGAAATTGTCTGTGAAAGCTAAAACATACTTTGCTCCCTCAATGAGGGAACTCTCATTGGGCCAGCCATATTTTTTTGAACGAACTCCAGCAATCTAGTTGCCGTCCTGTGGTGATCAGTCTTTGATGCTTTACGTTGTGCCCCTAATAAGCTGCAGCAGATTGGTCCTCCATTCTATCAAGCTAAGACTATATAGGATTGTAAAGTGCCCCTCCTCTGATGCTACATCTGGCTAGACGCCTGTAATCATTAACACAACTGGGTCGAACACGTTAGCTTTCATACCTGTAGGGGAAAATGAATGTGATAGTGACAGATGATAAACAATTGCATGCACATCAGAAGAGATAGAATTTACAGTGCGAAGAATGCTCCAGACCCCCAACTCATTATCTGATCAACATATTGTACAATTTTATATGATGAAGCCAATCCTATCCCTGGATTAATGTGATCTACTAGCTGAACTTCCTGCTCAGATAAGGCTAGCTAACTGCTTTTCTGATAGAGCTACATATCTGTTAAATCTTACCAGCTGTTGAGTTGGGTGGGCTGGAATAATGTCAGCAAAAGTCTTAAATCTGGTCCAACAAGGAAGTCTATTTGAAATTTAAAAGTGAATGCTCGATTTGGGGGGACCAAGACGTCCAGAAGTTGAAGAACCCTTGGTAGCCCGTCTGAACTGTTAAAGTGAATGCTCGATTTGGGGGACCAAGACGTCCAAGATTGAAGTGGAAGAAACCTTAAAGGATACTAGAAGACGATTACACCAATCGAAATGTACAATCTTCAGCTTTATAGAATTAGCACTATCTTTGCTGTAAAAGTGCCACTGACATCCTCAAGATGATGCTGGAAACAAAATGCATGTTTCCGAATTGAGCATTTTCTTCAAGCTTATGAATCTAATTGATATTTCTTTTGAATTTCTGTGTCTGCCCACATACATTGTAAGATTTGAGGAAGAGGTATTCCAGAGTGAAGGCTGGAATTCTTTTCGGACTTTCAAATTTAATAAAAAATCTTCTGAGAGTCGGATATTGATCCATTGGCTTTTCTATTACCAGTTGGGCAAAAAGTATGATTGATATCTCAGGGCATGTCATGGGCCAATGTGTTCTACTTTTGAGGAGTACATGCAGCTGATATTGATGTTTTTTACCTTATATAATCTTAGTGCCTATAGGATTTACTTTGAAAAAATGAGTACTGGTTGGTACCCTATTGGGTTCAGTCTAGGTACAAGCAGATGAAAATATCTGTGTCCTTAAATTGCTGTTTAACTGAGCAATCAAATTCCTTTTATGCAGGAATAAAGGAATCACATTTGTGCCAATCAATCATAATAAACCGTTAGAGGAGCAAGGCCCATTTGATGCCATCTTGCACAAGGTACGAAGTCAAATTTCTAATATCTGCTTCTTTATGTGAAAGTTGACTCACCATCTTGATGTGCCATGATCCATCCTTCTCTATACCTTTTATTGACTGCTGCAAATTGTGATTGCCTGTCTGGCAGATATATGGACGTGATTGGCGGGAAGCATTGGAGGTAAAACTTTTTGTTAGTGCTGTTGGATTTCTTTAGTGTTCTGCAAGAGACTGAGCTTTTGTGAATTGTTCATGAGTGAGCATTTATAAGTTGCAGAATCTGCCTCAAAGACTGGTTTTCAGATGTTCTTAAGAATCTGTCTCAGACGCATCAAATACCAAATCCCTGTCACCCACACAACTCGTCTAGGCTTTGGCAACTTTGTGATAATTATTCCTACATATCTATGCTGTTCTTTTCTAATTTTTAGACCCAAGTGATTGCATATTTTTCACAATGAGTAAGTTCTCAGGTTTCCAAATAATACTGTGCTTTATGAGCATTACACCCAACAGTAAATTTTCAATGGAATCTCTTATCAAAGTTATGCCTTTTTTGCAGGTATTCTCGAAACGGCATCCTGATGTTATTGTTCTGGATCCACCGGAGGCTATACAACACCTTCGTAGTCGTCAGTCAATGCTTCAAGGTGTTGCAAATCTGAATTTGTGTCATCAATACGGTATGTTGCTCTTTGTACATTTTAATTGCTATTGTTTATAAGGTTTTTGGGCCTCGCCTTTGACTGTTTGTCGATTTACTCAAGCTTACTTTCATTAGCTAGAGAAACCATGTCCTAAATAAAAATGCCTTTTATGTTTCCTAACAAGTTGCTCATTCCGTGTAAATGAGGATTTGTATGTCCTCTAGCTGGGTTCAATAAGTATGCATAAGGTAGTTGGTAAGTCAGATGAGAGTAAGCTAATCAGGGTTGACTTCCTAGAACAGAGCTATGTTTTGTTGTTGTGAGCACTTACTACTTTATAATATGTGATACTGGTCAATTTCTGCTACTTGTTTTGATAATTTAGCAGTGAGCTATCTTCTTGTTATGTCTTTTCAGCTTGTAATTGCTGGAGTGTGCTTTTTCAATATACTGTTTTAAAATAGGCTCGATTGCCTGTCATTATGTTTGTTACTATGGCCCCTTCTTAGTTGATTTCCATAACCTAAGAGACAGTGGGCTTGCTGTTCAGGAAAGGTTGGTATCCCAAAGCAGCTCGTGGTCACTGGTGGTTCTTTATCAGCTCCAGAGTTGGTAACAAGAGCAGGCTTGAAACTACCTCTAGGTAAGAGGCCCACTAGCACCGTGGCATGTGCTTTGTAAGGACATACTATTTCAAATTAGAAATAGAAATGTGCCCATTTTAAGTGTGAGTGTATGCGCTGAACTTTAGGGCATTTCATAATTTGTTATCTGCTAGGAATGTGCTTGAAATATACCTAGATACTTGTCACAAACAGTCACACCTTGTTCAAGCTCTGAATTTTATATTTTGAATTTTTTCTGTGTGAATACATTATTGAATTATTGTGTGTTTAACTTATCGTTATTGAAGCTTGTTAATTGGGCAGTCGGTTAATTCTCAATACAAGGTAGTTGCTTTCACAAATTCTTCTCTTTTTGAAGTTGCACTATTGAAGCAGACATGAAGAATTCTACTGTGATGCTTCACAGTGGATGGCAGGGGTAGAATGACATTAATGCTGTTAAATTGATGAACTTGCTTCCTTATCTCAACTTTGTCATGCAGTTGTAAAACCGTTGTTGGCAGATGGAACTGCAAATTCACATGCTCTATCAATAGCGTATGATGTACCTTGCCTATCTCAGCTGGACCCACCTTTCGTGGTACAGGAGTTCATAAAACATGGTAAGCCCATATACATTTTATGCGCATTTGATGTTCTTTCTGCTTTTCTTATTGTGAACTTTGAGTAGATTTGGCAGGGTCTACTCTTGAGCTTGTTACATGTTTGCAGGTGGTCTACTTTTCAAGGTTTATGTCATGGGAGATTCACTTAATGTTGTTCGTAGGCCATCTTTAGCTGACATTTGTGTCGGGAATTCTGGTGCTCATGGTCTGATTCCATTTCCTCGAGTATCTAGTGCCTCAGCTCCAGCAGAGGAGTCTTATTTAGATCCTCAAACTGCTGGTAAGTGTTTCTAGTTTCAGCATGTAGACAAGGCAGTGCTGTTTCTGAGATTTTGGAACTGATCTAGCACTTCGTTCCAGCAAGTTCGTGATTTGGAATTCTCTCAGAAGTTTTTCTTTTGCATGCGTCAAGTGTAAACATGTTCGTATTCATGCATGGATGTGTGCATAGTACCCTTTACATAAAGGCAACATGCAATCTCGATGAAGTTTGCAACGTTGTATGACAATATACTCCTTCATGTCCAGGCTTTGAAGACAAATTTTGATATCTCTATCCGTCTCATCTATGCCTGTATGTAGCTCCATATGTATGCGTGTACGCGTAGAGCAGGTTCACCAGTGAATAATTTAATTCAGATTGTCCTGTAAATAACTAGATATTAGAAAATTTTGGCTAAAAAATGCCCAAATAATCAGTCACTAGTGGCGCATAAATGCC
>MU835259.1:0-40568 GCA_029204225.1 Diphasiastrum complanatum | reverse complement strand
TTTTTTTACTTAGATATAAATGAAAAAGCAGTTGTTCACCATTTAGACAATGTATACACACAAAGTGCTATTGTTTTTGCTGGTTTGAATCAGTCTACTCAACTTTGGTCTTCTTGTCCTTCAAAGAGCTCTTCTTCGAAAATTGTTGCTTATTCACATAGAGGGCGACTGCCTTTGTATTCGATGTGCATAAGCCTTTCCTTATTACTTCTTTTTGCAATAAACTTGATGTCAACTTTTGTAGAGACAGGTCATGAGCATTGCTCAAGAGCAATACTAAGTTGTCGTAAGAGGGAGGAAGACTGGATAGAAGAGACATGTTAGCATCTTCATCTGATACTGGCGAACCTATTGCAACTAGCTGATCGAGGAGCTGTTTGAATTCATACAGATGATCCGTGACTGAGGTTCCTTCACTCATCTTGAGCGACAATAACTTCTTTCTCATGAAGAGATGAGTCGATACATCTGTTGTTTCATATAGACCAGAGAGAATGTCCCATGCTTCTTTGGAGCATTTACTACATGAGCAGAGAAACAATGGCAATAGCTTTGCCATCCTTAGCTTCCCAAGTAGTCAGCATGTCAAGGTCAACCAGCTTGGCTATTGAATCATTGACATATCCCCAAAGTTCTTTCTCAATGAGTATCATCTTCATTTTGAATTTTCACATTTGGAAATCGTCTCCGTTGAACTTATTGATCAAGTGGATTTCTGAAGATATACCTTCCATGATGAGTGATCTAAAAAATCGTAAAATAGTCCTGAATAGTAGAACAGTTTGGACCTATGGCTATGATACCACTCTGTTGGGTTTATATGAAATGAAATGATTGTGTTTGAATATACTATTTATCAGTTCTGATACTACCCTCGCTAAATGTAATATTCAGTCAAGAAAAAAACTCAACATTATGACAAGATCTTTACCAATCTGTTGATTTAGAGTATTACTTAGATCGACCAGAGAAATATCCTTGTAGGTGTCGAAGACAACCATGAAGGGAGCGAAACAGATAGGTATCTAAGACAACCATGCTTCGTTCGAGTGAGATATTCGAATGAGTCATAGAACGAGTATCAGTTTACAAGAGAGGAGTTATTAGTACACGAGAGAGGAGGGAAGAATGTTATGGCCATATTCGGTTAAGGACCTAGAATAGTTCTAATATCGTAGACCGGCCCTCCGGTATTCGAGATTGTTGGTCACGCCATGATTTAATTCCATGTCAAGGCCAGTTTGTAACTAATAACCTTGAGAGGACCTAGACACTTTAATTAAGACATATGGAGTATTGCATGTCTATGTGATGGATATAGGCAGGAGGACTGCATGAAGAGATGTGATCTATTTATAGTTGACCTACATGGGTGTTGCATGGTTTCATGCACATGACACTACTCTCTATATAATGAGGTAGGAATTCTCACGTCGACATAATGGATTTAGGTTACCAGTCTCTCTCTTCTCCTCTTGCTTCACATGGCATGGCTTGGGGGCTAGATTCAGGTTTGATCTAGGATTGGTTGGGCGGTTTGGCTCCATAGTCTCTCCTATTGTGTTTTCCAATCCTCATCTTAGGGACAATCCTTTTAGGGTCTTTACAATAAAAATCAATTTTCTGCTTGTGATGTCTAGCTTCTTCCTGAAATCTTCAGGGATCTGAGCATAGACAATGCATCCAAATATTCTAATATTCTTGAGTGATGGTTTCTATCCTGTCCACACATCATAAGGTGTCTTTCCATTTAGGGCTTTGGTGATGGATTGATTTTGTAAGTAGGCTACTGTACTAACAGCTTTTGCCTAGAACTTTTTTGGAAGAGAGACATGGGCTAGCATGATCTTGGCACTTTCAACAAGTGTCCAATTCTTCCTCTCAGCTATACCATTGGATTGTGGTGAGTAGCTTGTTGGTGTATTCCGTCAGAATTCTTTAAAATTTGTAGAGATAAATTCTCCCCCTCCATCTGAGTGTAGTACTTTGATCTTCCTTTGGGTCTGATTTTTTGTAGATGTCTTGAACTGCTTGAAGAATTTTTGTCCGTCAAAAAGTAAGTAGCGGTCCATCGTGAGAAGTCATCGATGAAGGTAAGAAAATATAGTATTCCCCCTGTGGTAGCAGTCTACATCGGGCCACAAATGTCACTGTGTACAAGGTCCAGCAAATTTCTAGAAGTGTGAACTAGGTCGAAAATGAATAAAATTCTAGGATGCTTGCTGATAATACAGCTTTCGCATGGAGAGCACGATTTGCTGATTTGAGATAGATCTTGTACCAAACTTTGTTTTGACATTGGTTGAATACTATTGAAGTTGAGATGGCCTAATTTGAGATGCCATAGCATATCAGTTGATTCAGATGTAGTGGTGTAAAGAGCTTGACCATTAGAAGAGTAGCAGTGGTTGAGCTTGTACAAATTGCCACTTCCGAAAGCTAGAGCTTTCTGGGATTTGTCAAAGATTGTACAGCCATTTGTGTCTAAGTTGACCCTTTGACCTGAATCAGTGATTTTGCTAACTGAGAGCAGATTCTTGGTCAGATTTGGAACGTGGAGAACGTTGGCTCTTCCCTTTTGAAATTCGACCCTGACTGTTTCTTCACCCTGGATTGTGTGAGATGAGTTGTCTCCAAGTTGCACAACTAGAGAGTGGGTGTATAATTCGTAGTCCTTGAACTAGTCTTTATGGTGAGTCATGTGTTGTGTTGCTCTAGAGTCAAGATACCAAGAATTGACATCCTGTTGTTCTCCAACCTTGGTCATAAAAACTGCTTCATCTTCCTCTTGCTGCTGGGTCCAAAAACTGGTTGAAGCACTATGTGCTTGTTGTTGGTACTGCTTTTTCTTTCCATTATTATATTTCAAAGTTTTCTAGTCCTTGATTTCATGTCCAGTTTTTTTTTTTCTTGATAAAGTTAGATGCTCCTGGATTGAAATTGTCATAACCCAATTTTCATAGGATTCAAGCAAACTCAGTAATAGAGTCATAACGACATCGAAGTATTGTAATTCTGAGGCAATAATTTGCTGCATGAGATTTTTGAGAGTGTTGAGATCACTCGAAACACTTACTGCTTCAGACATTCTCAAGGAGAAATATTTCTTCCTCAAATGGAGTTTGGAGGTGAGGTCCCATGCATAAATACAGCTACAACCAAGAAACTTTTGAGACTCCAATAAATAATGATGTTCATGAAAGATCTTTCACCACCTCTTAAAGGATCCCTTACAAGATGTTCCAAAAATGTGTCTATATACATGTAGCACACTTCAAAACTATACATCATGCCAAGCTATGAATTCCAAGGCATTCTGTGTACTTGATGGTACATCAATTAAGCTATTAAGTGCATAAATAATGTTGCCAAAGACAACTTGCCTTCTTGATTCAGAGATTTTTGGCACCCAAGAGTTTTCATGTATCTTGTTGGTTTCCAAATTCCAGCTTCATCCTTCTCATTGTGAAGAAACACCGATTCAAATTTGGATCTTGGTCTCCTAGCCATAGTGATTGTTGCCACAAGTTCAACGCCAAATTCTCAAATCTATGACATACCATCTAGATTCAAAGTTTTATCAGAATTATTAAATGTGACTAGGGGATTGGACCACACTAATTACATGTGGTAACTATGCTTACTGTCGAACTATGACATGTACCTGTGTATTTTGAAGTTTACCAACATATTAACTAATGTGGTTAAATTTAGCTAAAGACAATGTCATGGCAGATTCACACGTTCGGGGCAGACACTGTCTACTAATAGCATTCTCTCATCCTACTCGGCGGTAATCTTAAGAATTTTAAAAGTTTATTTCTATTACTTATTTATTTTTAGCTACGTTACATAGATTTCAAAGATATGCATTTTGATTGGGCCACATGTCAGATTCAATTAAGAAAAATAAAAAACATCTTCACAAAGGGTCATTTTAGATTTCAGAACTCCTCTAATGCTTGACACTTGGCCTCCTATCAAATAACATCTCAAAAGGTGTCTTACCATCCAAAACAACACTTGGCCACCTACTACATAACAAAGCCTCACCTCAAAAGGTTTTAGGAAGATTTGCACCTAACTTCATAGCTTTGGCTCCTTCACATAAGGTTCTATTCTTCCTCTCGACTGCTCCATTTTGTTGTGGTATTCTTGGACTTGTGAGCTCCCTCTTGATCCCATTTGCATCACAAAATGCTTTGAACTTGGTAGAAATATACTTACCACCATTGTCACTCCTCAAGCACTTGATCTTGGTAGAGAATTGGACCTCCCTTGCAATCTAGAACTTGACAAAGACATCATACACCTCATCCTTCCTCTTTAGTAGATACACCCAACAAAATCTACTAAAGTCATCAATAAATGTTACATACATTTTAGCACCACCATTTCTAATTGTAGTAGCTCCATTAATATCCGAATGCAGAAGTTGGAAAGGCTTAGTAGATCTAGATGTATATCTCTTATAAGGTAATCTATGTGACTTTGATAAAGCACATTGCTCAAAAACATATTCATGCTAGTTAGAGACTTTGGAAGACCAAACACAACTTGCCTCTTTGCCACTTGTTGGGCCCTTTCCATGCCTCCCTCTAGAGGGCAAAGAAGGGGTTTTGGATCTCCAACTGGGTGAGTATCGATGTAGTAACGGGATTCGATCCAATGGGGAGGGGGTTAAACTACGGATTTAGATGGGATCTAAGCCTACCAAGGTTGTCAATTTTGGGTTTGGATTTGAAAATGGAATGGCTTAGATGAGGGATGGGTTGCTTGACATTCTTCTAGGCTCTTTTTGGGTTTTAGTGTGTGAAGATCTTTTTCTTGGATCTTGGCTTTCTTGGTGAATCTAGGCTTCTTGAGATCTAGATCTTCTCCTCTTGAGGCTTAACGTAATGGATCCTATTGATCAATCCAAATGTGTTTCTAACACCTATTTTACTATTGTGTGATTTTGTGGATTAGAAGGATGAAAGCTTGAGCTAATGATCATCCGATATGTGATAGCATGATTAGACAATAACATTCATGCATTCATGCATCCACAATCAATCATACAAGTGCAAAAAGGGAGGGCTTCACAAGGTAAGAAAAGGGGGAGAATGCTTAGCTTCTCTCTCTCAATCTCTATTCTTCACAATGGAAAGTGATTACAAAATGGTGTCACATCCCTATGTGTTGTACTATACCAACAGGGTTAATATAGATTCTATCCTAAATAATGTCGTTCCCACAGAGGACAGTGTTAGAAAGTTATGTATTTTGTACAATTATGGCAAGTGGTTTTGAGTGTTATTCTGGTTGTCAACAGACATTAAAAAGTAATCAGTATTACTTATGGTTTGGGAAACGTAATGTTAATAATTTCAAAACAACAATCTAGTCTCTATCAAATTGAATGTGTTATCAGAGTAGTACAACAATACTACACTCTGGCTTATTAAGGTGTCAACAAGAGTCGAGAGTTGTTCGATGTATTCACGACTGTGCAGATAATCAATTAATCGCGTTTGCGAACTATTCGTTTCTAGATAGAAGTCCTGAACAACTAAAGTCCAAATTAATGGTTAAAGAACACGAATGGTTTTAGAACACGTTAGAAACTTATGTCAATGCCAATAAGGAGAACAGATCAAAGACTCAATTCTTCAGACAAAGATTGTCATTCATATGTATACATACAGCTTTATTCAATGATCGTGCTAGACTGTACCAAAGATAGTCGTTATTCGAGTGCCAAAAAGAAAGTATTCGCGACAGACGAATAAGTTGATTTTAAGACAGTTCTTTAGAGCATACTTTACGGAGACACAACAAACGACTATAATGCACTAGAGCGTCTGTCTGATCAGAGAGTAATTCATGTAATGCATTAGAGATTGTTAGCAGTCTCAAGATCACTCACACTCAGCAGTGCGGAGAACAGAGATAAGAGAGAATAACTCCCAGAACTCTATTCACTTCTTCCATCTCTTACATATGCATAAACTCTTATCTCTCAATGATCGAGACTGAAGTGTGAGATCAATATATGTTCTACGGGGTGAACAAACACACCTCTAAAACAACAGGTGTGTCGCTCTCGCGAAAGGGTCTAGTTAACAATTAGACTGAAAATACGTTCAATTATACCATGAAAGGTATACTTAACTACGAGTTAAAGTTACTCTAGTTTAACATGTCTTTTCGTATCTAATCATTTTGTGTGGACGACTTAGTAAAGGTTATCCAAGGTAATGTCTTTCTTATTAAAGGTCTTGTCCTTAATTACAAGGCAAGTACTTAGGAGATATATTCCCGAAAAATGACTTTAGGCCTCTTCATAAATTATACTTAACCAGCTCATATCTTCATTTTTGAGTATATCATGCCATATTTATGTTGATATTCAATTTTTAACAATAAGGTGGTTCCTCAAATGTGAAACGTCCGCATGGACATAACATCTTCTTTTTGAGGATTATTCGCGAAACATTCTGTTCTTCAGATTTTCGTTAAGGCGAAAAGATATTTCTTCGTCAATTTCGTCCTTTAGATATTTCTTCGTCTTAGAGAATATGTGTCTTGTTATTTCTTTAATTGAATAGACTGTTTTGAGTTGATCGTTGAATTGTTAATGAAAACTGGAATCAACCTTCAAAACATCTTTAAACTTCAAAAATTCAACATCCCATAGAAACATCAGCACAACAAAGACATGAACGAATGTTTTATGAACGATTCAATTCTTCATATAATTTCTGAACAAACTCCAAGTTTTGCTGAGCTTCGATCAACAGCAAGTCTTCTCTTGATTTTGTGTAGTGGCCAACTAGTAAGTTGCCCAATTTCTTCTAACTTAACCGGGAGCAATGTTCCATCAAACAGCTCCTGGGTTAACTTTGTATCTTCGTCTGAATCACTACGAAGAGACTTCTTTATAGTAACGAGCTGAAAATCTTATAAAAGAGCTTTTAACATAAAGATTTTGAACGAAAAACAATGTCTTTGCTGCGAAAGTACCAAACTGCCAAAGTGAATATGTACAAAACTGCTTGTAGCGAAATGACTTCCTTCTGTCTTGCAGATTGTGTCGGATCTCCGCAAAATAATCTGCAAGATTTCATTCCCAATTCACATAAAAGTTGAAAAACTCTGGATAAGCCATATTTACATTGATCAGTAGCCCGACATCGTCGAATTCGCCTAAATCTGCAACAGCTTGAGGTTTGTACAGTTGAAACTGCGACTTGCCCTTCCAAAAATGTCGCTTATTATCTTCAGTCCGCAAAAATTGAAACTCTTTGATTCGCATATATTCTAGAGCATACATAGCCGAAGAGCCTATGTACAACTCTGCTGATCTGAAAGGCACGACCTGGAACTTACCCTGGATTATGCCCCAACAGAGACAGAATCTGGTAATATGATACCTTCTGTCATACTGGCCTTGGTATGGCCATGAATTTCATGCATAATTGACTCCATAGATGTATTCTTGTTGTCAGCCTGATTCTTGTTACCAAATTCGTGTTCAGATTCGTCACTTGAATCAAACTCTTTCGAGTTCATGTCTGTAACATTAATTTCTTCATACAAAACAACCGCTTCAGTGTTGCAAGCATCGAAGAATTCTTCTTCGTCAGCATTCTCATAACATTCGAAATATTGACTTCAATGTTAGATGCATTAGAAAAAACATTTAAGGCACAAGAAGATTCCTCTGATGTAAAACTGGTGTCAAACAAAGGCGTTTTACCTTCATATTTGTCCCGACTCCACGTATTTATTTGTTCTGCTGGCTTACCACGATATTGGTCACACCAGTCTGAAATCTTAGCTCTCTGGATTTCCAATTAACACTTGCATTTGATTGATAAAGCCAAGGTCGTCCAATTAGCATAGAATAGGATGACAAACCGAGTGGTTTGATAACTATGAAATTCATTGTGAATGGCTTGGCTTGAATGTAAACAGTGACATCCTTCAGCTCTCCAACAGGTTTTCGTCATGTCGAATCAGCTAACTTGATGTTTCGCTGTGTCGGTTGAATGTCAGTCAGCCCCAAAGCATGAGCTGTATCTTTCATTATTATGTTCATGCTAGAACCAGAGTCAATTGGCACTTTTTCTATCAGACATCCCGCAATGGTAATATCAATTTCAGGTGCACCGAGATCACCTAAATCAATAGACAGAACACTGGCATTTGGCAAAGAAATTTTTTTCTTCTTTTTCGGTGCAAAAAGACCTTTCAATTGCTTTCTGTAATAAGTGTTATCTGTCAACAGCTGCTCAAAAGTAATATTCAGACGAAGTGATCCAATATCAGTCACGATGTCATAGTCTTTCGTCTTCGATTTCGAGATTGGCTTATCGATAACAGCACTAGACAATTTTAGGTTGCGGCTTCTACGGCTGAGGGCAGTCAAGATACTTGTGGCCAGGCTCCCTATAGGTCGAACATAGCGGTACATATCCAATTGGCTTTCATGGCTGAGGACAGTCAGGTGAAAAATGTTCTGGCTCTCCACAGTTGTAACAATTGTCCGACACTAGTTTAGTCATGGTTTGTGACTTCATCGCTGGTCCAACAAATTCAGGAGGATTTTGTCTTGAACTTTGGTCTATCCTGCTGGGCTAATGCTGCAGTACCCTGAACATAATTAGTAGTCACATTATCTTAAAAAATAAAGAGTACCTCCTGGGCAGGATCTTCGATATATTTTACATTCACAGTGATGCAGTCTTCCTTAGAATGTCCAGAAGTTTCACATTTCGTACACCACATAAATTTAGTTGGAAGAAGAAGCTTTTGGTCTTTTGTCTGCAACTTCAGAGATCTGCACTTTCAAGTCATTAAATTTTTTATTAAGATCAGCCATATTACTCTTCCAAAGCTTTTCAACTTTAGAAGTTGACAACTTATCCTCGATAGTTTTCGTGTCGTCCTTCCGTTTGGATCATCGTTTACTTCTTTTATCTCCTTTATCAGCTTCTGATTTCGATGAATCACTACTTTCAGACTCCGAGCTTGAAAAATTGGAACTTGATTCAGTATCTGAATCATCTTCGCTATCACTAGAATCAGTTTCAGACTTACGAGTTCTTTAGTTGAGCATCACTTTCGTGCTAGTTTCGTACATGGCCTGGTTCAACTTGACTGTACCATATGCCTGCCTGCTTTCTCAGTAGACCGGGAAAGATTCGCAGTTTGTCTACGTTAGTTCCTTCGCTATTTGCATTAGCAATTGACTCAAATTGTGAGACATATCCACTGAAGTAGTTCCTTTAATATAATCATACTTGATTTTTGAAATAGAAGTGAAACGTGCAGCAGGACCCTCCATAACGAAGCTAATTAAGAGTTCAAGTAACTGGACAGTGATCTCATCAAGATTTTTTCGACTTGCACTCTCACTCTGTCTTCGTAAAAAAATTTCTCTAAGCTTACGGTAACGTTCTAATCGGGATCCTCTATCTGACATACACTAGGAATGGAGATGGAAGTGTTAGTTTTCTTATAGCTTTCCTAAGCTATCCCCGGCAACGGCGCCAAAAATTGGTATATTTCATACTATACCAACAAGGCTAATATAGATTTTGTAGTAAATAATGTCGAAACCCAAGAGGATAGCATTTGAAAGTTATGTATTTGATACAATTATGACTTATTTTGAGTGAAGTGGATTCGCGAGTTATTCTGGTTGTCAACAGACATTAGAAAGTAACCAGTACTACTTGTGTTGGGGGTGTGTAGTGTTAATAATTCCAGAACAACAGGCTTGCCTCTATCAAATCGAATGAAATACGTTCTACAAGTGAGATGTTATCAGAGAAGTGCAGAAGTACTATACTCTGGCTAATTAAGTTTTCAACAGATATTCGAGAAATGTTCGATGTAATCTTGTTTGTGCAGACAATTAGTTAATTGTATTCGCGAACTATTCGGATCTAGACAGAAGTCCTCAACAACTTAAGTCCAAGGTTATGGTTAAAGAGCACAAATAGTTTTAGAGTGCGTTAGAAACTTATGTCAGTTACAAGCAAGAACACAGATCAAAGACTCAATTCCTTAGACAGGGACTGTCATCTCAGATGTATACATACAATTCTATCAATGATTGTGCTAGACTGTACCAAATGTAGACGTTATTCGAGTGTCGAAAAGAAAGTGTTCGTGACAGACGAATAAGATGGTTTTAAGACAGTTTTTTAGAGCACATTTACGGACATACAGCAAACAACTATAATGCGCTAGAGAGTCTGTCTGACCAGAGAGTGATTCATGTAATGTAGTAGAGATTGCTAGTAGACTCAAGATCACTCACACTCAACAGTGCGGAGAACAGAGATAAGAGAGAATAATTCTCAACACTCTATTCACTTCTTCAACCTCTCACAAATACATAAACTTTTCCTCTCTCGATGATCGAGACTGAAGCGTGTGATCAATATATGTTCTACGGAGCGACCAAACACACCTCTAAAAACTACATGTACGTCACTCTCGTGAAAAGGTCTAGTTATAAACAATAAGGTTGAATGTATGTTTAATTATACCATAAGAGGTATATTTAACTAAGAGTTTAAATTACTCTAGTTTAATATGTCGATTCATATTTAGTCGTTTCGTGTAGATGACCTAGTAAAGGCTATCCAAGGCAGTGTTTCCCTTCTAGAGGTCTCGTCCTTAAATACAAGGCAAGTCTTTAGGAGATATATTCTCGAAAAATGATATAGGCCTCTTCATGATTTATATTTATCCAGCTCATATCTTCATATTTGAGTATATCATGCCATATTTATGTTGATATTCAATATTTAGCAATTTCGTGGCATCACATGTCCTGCAAACTGAAGAGGTGTATTTATGGGTTAAAACAAGCTGCAAGAGCTTGGCATAAAAGAATTTGTGAACTTTTGATCTCTATTGGTTTTAGAAGACTTGTTTTAGATAGTGAGGTCTTCATTAAGATTGAAGGTGATAGTTCTCTAATCTTAGATGTATTTGTTGATGATACTCTAATGTTTGGAAATGACTTAGAGATGATACAATGAACCAAGGCTCTCATAGGGCAAGGATTTGAAATTACAGACCTTGGAGATGCTAAGAAATTCCTAGGAGTAGAAATCACCAAGGATGAAACATTCGGAAACATAAAACTCTCTCAGCAAAGTTATGCTAAAATTTTGACAGATTATGCTGCTTGAATGCAAAGGGAAAGAGACTCCTATGGCGCTTGGAGTAAAACTTTCAAAGAATGACTGTCCAAGGACTGAACATGAAGAATTTGAAATGTGTAATACACCTTTTCGAAATCTAATCAGAGCTCTAATGTATCTTATGTATGTACTCGACCAGATTTGGCCTTTCATGTTTATGATTTAGCACAATTCTTTAACAATCCAAGAAGGTATCATTGGGAGCTAGCTAGGAGAGTCTTGCGGTATCTCAAAGTGACTATAGATTTTGGCATTGTTCATTCAAAGCCAGATGAATTCACTCTCGAAAATACAGTGACGCTACTTGGGCAAGCTCAAAAGACGACAATAAATCAGTCACTGGGAGATGCTTCATGATGTGTGGAGGGCCAATAAGCTGGGTTTGCAAGAAGCAAACATTTGTGGCACAATCTTCATGCAAAGCTGAGTATGTCGCAGCATCAAAGAATGTGAACCAAGTTGTGTGGCTGAGGCAGTTACTAAACGAACTTGGGGAAAAGCAAGTAGAACCTATTGTCATGTATATGGACAATACAAGTGCAATCTCCATGAATCAAGATCTGGTCTTCCATTCCAAGACTAAGCATATACCACTCAAATGTCATCATATCAGAGATCTTGTGTAGAAAAAAGAGATTCAAATTGAGTATGTGAAGACCAAAGAGATGACAATTGATGTTCTCACTAAACCCCTTGGAAAGCAACTGTTTGAAAAGCATAGGAAGCATATGGGAGTTGGCTAATTAGTTCAAGAGGGAGTGTTAAAGACTGAACTTCACTTTCCTTCATCTTTGAATGCTTCCACATGGCACAGTCTGTTCCCACATAAAGAGACAACTACAAGTATAGTCTATTTTTCCACGGAAGATGACAGCCGCAACTAACTAGCGTGTAGCATAACCATTAGTTTACAAGAATGACTTAGAAGAAAGTGTTTTAGAGAATATAAATTTGCCCACAAGGAGCACAGTACAAGTAGAGAATAAGAGAGAAAGGAGAAATGTTATGAGACTTGAACGCAAATATGTGGAAAACTATGTACTCTCTTCCCAGAACATCTTGAGTAATAGATCATTCTTGTTAGGTTTCTATTGTGCATGAATGCCAATGCTATTTATAAATGTATTGATGGCCTGATGAGTCAATGACATTGTTCTTAGTTGCAGGTTTGTGGGCTGGAAAAACTGAACACTTAAAACTTTGTTGGGTTTTTTGAAATTTGCGCATTTTCTCTTCTTCAGGTTTTCGCATTTTTCACATTTTTCATAGAGGTTAAAATGTGCAAGTGTGTATAGATTCACTGATTTTCACACATTTCGCATTTTTCAAAAAATGTGACAGACGCAAGTTGAAGCATGCTTTCGAATCCTTGGTGCTGCTAGCTGCAGGTGAAGCCCAAGAGGTGGTGCCCATGCTCCCGTCACACACACTCACACACAATTGGTTTGCTTCAATCCATTCATCGGATTCAGATATATATCATTTTCCCGACATGGTATCAGAACATATCTAATACCCATATTGTATCAAAAGCTATTCTATATTAGAGCTATTTTCATAGCTTGATAAGCTTCTCACATAACCTAATTCTATCATCTGATAATTATTTTCTTGTTCTGTAAATCCCATTAGATTTTCACTCTTAAGTCACTAACAAAAATCACTATCACCTAGACTAAATTTCACATGGATTCCCAAGGGAAAACCAGTTCCATCATGGACAAGCTTGATGGATCTATTTACCATCTATGAGAATTTAAGATGAAAACTGTGCTAATGGCTAAAGAATTGTATGATGTTGTCACTGGTGCAGAGGCAAGACTCGAAGTAGACGACACTACAATCTCCCAATGGAAGCTAAAGGATGGCAAGGCCTTCATGCTGATCATCCTCAACATCTCAGACACACAAATCAGCCATGTATCTAATGCTTAGACCTCCAAGGAAGTCTGAGACATCTTGAGCACTCTATACGAAGTGCGTGACGTAGCTTCCAAGCTACATCTTAGGAGAATATTCTTCTCCCTCAAGACGACAAATGTGATTCCCTACAGAATCACATCATCCAGTTCAAGAACCTGTTACAGCAAATGGTCGATGTCGGATCTATCATAGACGATCAAATTGCTGTAATGAAACTACTTTCAAGCTTGCCAATATTGTATGATAACTGGGTGATGATGATCACCATACACCTAGAGCTGACTCTATCATGAATCATTACGATGTTGTTGCAAGAAGAAGCAAGAAGGAACGAACCCTCCAATTTCTCTACTATTAACTCTCACACTTTATACACAAATAAAAAATTGAGCAAGCATAAGAAGAGAGGCTCAAAGCTGTAGAAGCTGAGATAGAAGCCGACACATAATCGACAAGAGCAGTCGAGGCTGCCAACCAAGAAGAAGTTGTCTTGCAGATACTGCAAAAGGACCAACCACGAGATTCAAGATTGTCGTATACTACATGCCAAGAACAACAACAAAGGGCAATCGAATCAAATGAAAAATGTAGTTGCAGAACCATCTCAACCGATTTAAGAAGCAGATCACGATGCATTCATGACAAGCCATCAAGAAGCATCAAACAATAGCTCCTGGTTTCTTGATTCCGGAGCCACTCAGCATATGACCAGCCATATCGACTGTTTCGAATCCTATACGCCTTACAGTACCATATAGTTTGTTCAACTGGGTGACAATAGCACACAAGCTATTAGAGGTGAAGGTACAATGGTGATTTCATTGTCCCCTTCCTCGAAAGTGACCACCTTCTCTACAATAGCTGACTGAAGTTCAGCGTTGATATTTTCTTTTGCCTCTGATGAGATATCTTTTGCAAACTACTTCGCAGCATTGGGGTCATAGTTGGGGTCATCTTTGAGATCTTCTTTAGTCGTAGATTTATTTGTCGTCTTGCTAGAAGATTTCTTCTTCAAGGATTTTCTGCGCCTCGTCGAAGATTTCTGGTCAAGTTTTGAGGAGCTTTTGTTTCTTATTGTGACTTTGAATAAGTTTTCCATGTCACTTTTTCAAGACTGATCTTCTGTCTTCGCCAATTTTTCTTCAATAATGTCAATTCTCTACACAACAGCATCAATTGAAGCTTTCGCTTTCGAGTCTGTAGCACCTGGTGTTGCTACATACTGATACTTGGGTTGCGACTTCTGCAGCTGAGGGCAGTCAGGATACTTGTGACCAGGTTCTTTGCAGTTCGAACAGAACGGTACATAACCAATCGGCTTTCGCGGCTGAGGACAGTCAGGTGAAAAATGTCCCAGCTCTCCACAGTTATAGCAGTTGTTTGACACTGGTTTAGTCGCGGTTTGGAACTTCGCTGGTCCAACAAATTTAGGAGGATTATGTCTTCTTGGTGTGAACTTGGGTCTGTCCTGCTGGGCTGATGCTGCAGTACCCTGAACATAGTTAGTAGTCGCATAATAAAAAGTACCTCTTGGGCAGGATCTTCAATGTATTTGACATTCACAGTGGTGCAATCTTTCTTGGTGTGTCCTGAAGTTCCACATTTCGTACACCACATTCCTGAGTTGGAAGAAGACGCTTTCAGTCTTTTATCTGCACCTTCAGAGATCTGCACTTTCAAGTCATCAAACTTTTTATTAAGGTCAGTCATATTACTCTTTCAAAGCTTTTCAACTATAGAAGTTGATGACTTATCCTCGACAACTTTCATATCGTCCTTTCGTTTAGTTCGTCGTTTATTCTTTCTCTCTCCTTTGTTAGCTTCTGATTTTGATGAATCGCTGCTTTCAGATTCTGAGCTTGAAGAACTGGTACTTGAATCTGAATCTGAATATGAATCATCATCGCTGTCACTAGAATCAGTCTTCGACTTTCGAGATTTCTTAGTTGATCGTCGTTTTTGTGCTAGTTTCGAGGTCTCAAAATTTTTGGCACTAGCTATTATTGTTGCTAAGGAGGTCACGTCCCCTTGTCTGCAATACCGATCAATCTTTGGTGGTAAACCAACCAAAAATCATTCGATCTGCATATCAACGGGATATACACCGGTTAGTTTTCCTATGAGATTTTAAACCTTTCGTGTATATTTGCAAAGGGATTCTTTACTCTTCTTCTGAACATTGTTCAGACATCCGAGAATTCTTGATTTGTAACCGATTTCTCTGAACTGGTTCAGAAACGCATCTTTCAGTAGGTACCAGGTTCCTACATGGCCTGGTTCAACTTGACTGTACCAGATGCGCGCCTGCTTTCTTAGCAGACCAGGGAAGATTCATAGTTTGTCTACGTCAGTACCTTCATTATTCGCATTAGCGATTGACTCGAATTGTGAGACATAGCTATCTGCATCGTCGGAAGAAGTCCCTTAAAAAAGAGCAGTTAATTTGTCTAGATTTCTTCGACTAGTATTCTCACTTTGTCTTCCTAGAAATTCCTCTCTAAGCTTACGGTATTGTTCGAATCTGGATTCTCTATCTGACATACACTAGAGATGGAGATGGATTTGTCAGATTTCTTATAACTTTCCTAAATTATCCCCGACAACGGCGCCAAAAATTGGTATCTGTCGTACTATATCAACAGGGTTAATATAGATTTTATAGTAAATAATGTCATTCCCACAGAGGACAGCGTTAGAAAGTTATGTATTTGGTACAATTATGGCAAGTGGTTTCGAGTGTTATTCTGGTTGTCAACAGACATTATAAAATATACAGTATTACTTATGGTTTGGGAAATAATTTCAGAACAACAATCTAGCCTCTATCAAATCGAATGAAACGCGTTCTACAGATGAGTCTCATGGCCCTTCTGAACAAACCAGGGCCAGAATTAGAGGACACTTTGAAACTGGCTTCAATAGAATGAACCTTCACCAAGCCAGAATCTGGAACTGAAAATGACCCTTCTTCAAATGTAGATGTGGTGATAAATGCAAAAGCAACTCGCCTATTATTTGGTTTGATCATGCCATCTGGTATATGATGAACAACTTAGGCAAGTTCTTTCCTAGTGCATCCCTGCAAAACTAAATGAATGTTTTCTTCATGTGGCTACATAAACCTGCTAGAGATGTGATCAAAGCACACCTTACCTTTCTCTTTATCCGACAGTACATGATCGATGCCTCCATTAAACTTGCCAAGGATTCTTCTGCCAAACTCTTAGCACACCTAGGAGATGCTGAGAATATCCGTGAGATAGAACGTCTCTTGAAATGACCAAGCTTCTCCACACTCCAAGATAAATATTTTCAGATTACAAGCAAACGAACAGGCACTTTCAATCTCAATAACCCGAACTCAGTCGTCTCAGGGTTAGGGACAGGAAAGAAAAGACGGTTTACAAGAAAAGAAGGGCAAAGTAGCAGTGCAAAGAGCGAGCTACCTATCAAGAGATTAAATTTTTAGTTAGACTAATCGATGTGGAGGAGGGAGAAAGGACAAAAAGAAGAGAAGTCACTATCTCTGCGACCGGACATCGCTGACTACTAGTAGTGATACATGGAGCTCTTTTTACATTTATGTTATCGCAATAGAGTTTTGAAGCTATCCATGTGAAGCAGTTTTACGCTCACGTTTTATTCAAACTTTTTGATGTTGTAGGCGAACACTTTCATGATATTACGTTCGGTTGGACTTAGTACCGAGTGTAAAACATGATTGATATTTCCCTATTGATGTCTTTTGTGACTTTGATATAGAAAACTTACATTCATGCGAGTGTCTATCTTTCAATAGGTTTAAGAATTTTATTTCAGAAAAATTTGGACATATTGTTTCTACAGAGTATAATATTGTTAAAAGCTCAATTTGACTTAATTCTCTAGAGAAAAGTCTCAATCATATTACTTTAAGAAAAACTAATATCAACGAAGTTGTTTCTGAACTTTATGACAGATGGTTTAAACTGATGAAACTCTTACCTACACACAAATACTTGGACGAAAAAACTATAAAGAAGCATGCTATTTTTTGTAAAAACACTGCCCTAGAATACATCAAAAAACAAAATTGGCCACATGGTAACAAGGACGTGACATCTAAAATGAAAATCGCTAAAGATGAAAGACAATGGCTCACAAAATATCTCTACATCAATGGCATTGACAAAGCACAACATAATCCATGCGTCATGTGTAAATTCTTCATACAAAAGCTTGCCTTGGATAGACTAAACAGTCCTGAATTTAGCCCCTTTCCTTAATGACCAACAAAACTCAGTCTCTGAAACTTTGACATATATAATGGATAAAACTTACTAGTTTTCTACCTAATATTTTTTCAGGTAATGATTCTTTACCTTATTTACTATGTACTTACAAGGCCCATAGGGAATCATTTAGATGGATTACAAACACGCATGATTGCTGCTTTTTACCAGACTCGCCAAATTCCTAATAGAAGCTCTTGGTATGATGACTTTTTTTCCTTATGGAAGGGGCAGGCCTTAAGGCAAGTACATACAAGAGTATCCTAAAAAAAATACAAATTTATAGTGGCAATGTGAGTCTCCATTGATTTCTATCTTAACATGCCATCAATAATTACCAATATATGGGTTGCAAACATTTCTAAATGCTATGAAATTATACCCTTAGACGGTCCTGAGGGGTTGAAAACTATTATGAGTAAAGCCATTACTTATGCCTTTCATTCTAAAAAGGATCTACTGAGATTTAAATGGGTTCAAAGAAGGAAAGTTTTTAAATGGTCCTGGGCTACTAAAAAGTCAAAAGGATGGTTTACTATTGATAAAGATCTTATGTGCCCATGGAATGCCTGAGACAAATTCGTGGTATACCGATGGGTTTTTCATGCTCACCTACATGGTGTAATTGGTATCTTGCATTCTTTGAAGCTCAATTTATAAAAAGGTTAGCCAAATTAGGGCTCAGAACATGGATGAATGAATTTGTTCACTCATTCAGATAGATTGACGACATTTGCTTCATTAATAACCCTAACATCAAACAATTTATGGATAAGAATCAGAAAACACCGGAAAACCCCTTTCGGATTTATCCCTTAGATTTTTTGGATATAAAAAAAAGAGTCATGTGAAGCAAACTGTACTAGCTTTTTGAATATTTCCATTGATTTTGATCCAATGATGGGACTGACCCATCATTCAAAATTTGACAAAAAAAGAGAATTGCCTTTTTTGTATGTATAGTACATACATCTGGCCTCTAATAAACTAGTCTACAACTCATACCAGGTGATTATCTCCCAACTTATTTCTGCAATGTATTGCTGCAACAAGCAAGAAACCTTTTTGAAAGAGATAGAAATTTTATTAAATGCTTTTCAAAAGAATGGCTTCATGAGGGATAAACTATGCCTTATTATAAACAAACTTCTTCTCATGGTCCAGGTTTATCCTATGTTCTACCACACAATAGTAATGGTTGTCTAGTGGGTAGTTAGCTATCCCTTACGAGGAGCTTACTGCCCCCTAAGGGATTCACTAACTACAGGCCAATTGGTGGGTTCTCTCTCTCTCTCTCTCTCTCTCTCTCTCTCTCTCTCTCTCTCTCTCTCTCTCTCTCTCTCTCTCTCTCTCTCTCTCTCTCATGAATTCTTCTATACCTTAAGTGTGAAGAATTGCCAAAAATTGGCAAATCTAGCTTGATTAAAAACCATGTAGTATAATGTAAATTTTGTACATAAGTGGATTCCACACATGTGAGGCCAAGATGCCACATGTCAACCCACTCCTAATGTAGGTTAGGTCAAGTCCATAGGGTTGGTCATGTCATTTTGGTAGTGATTCTTAGTTTATAGGACCTAAATCCTAGATTTAAGGTGAAAATTTGACCAACTAGCTATCTACCAAGCATGACTCTAGGAAATAGACTAGTGTTTCATTTTAGGTCAAGGAGAGTGAGTTAACTTCCTTTTTACATGCTGGAAATCCACCTAACTTCAAGAAGGAAGTCGAATTTGCTATGTATTCCCTCTCTCCATAGTGAGAAGATAGAAAAATTTTGGAGCTCATTGGCAATCTCAAGCTAGTTCACTATGTACATTGAGTTTTTGTGATCCAAATGAAACCAAATCAATTTCTACTTGTTTCTCAGGTTGAAGGCCGTACTAAAGCCTGTAGTACACACTTGTGCGCTCGGATTTCAATGTTTATCAATGCTTTTGATTGTTAATGCTTGTTGTTTGTCAAATTGCCAATCTAGATCAACTTTTTTGTGTCTAGTTTTTTGATAGATTGTTAAGCAAGCATCCAATCACTCTTGTGGATCTTTCATAGATCCATTTATGGTCCTAAAGTACAGTACTTTCACATGGTATCAGATCCAAGTACAAGAGCATAAGCCATTGATCTAATGCAAATCCATTTTTAGCAAGTTTTGGTGCTAAAAGCTAGTATTGAGAGGGCAAGCTAGAATCTTGATTTTGGTGAGGAGATTTGATCCCAAACTTGGTAGGGGTCCAAATCCGTACTGTCCACATGTGTGGGCACCTCTGAACCTACATTTAATGCATGGTATTCATTTGATCCAAAAAAATTCAATTTGTGAGCTGTTGGTGTAATTTTTGGTGGGGATCCTAGGATAATCTACCAAGATCATTTGCCATTGATTAATTTGTTTCATGGAATCTAATTAATCTAGGCTGAGTTCAAGTCCTATTAAGGTTAAAAACAGGTCTTGAAAGTACACCAAGAAGGAAGAAAGAAATTAAGTCATTTTTTTGTCCAAAAATAGCCAAAATTGGCAAGATTTGATTGTAAATAGATTTCACATTATCTTATCTTCATTCCAACTTTGTGAGGGAGTGCTAGAACTGAGATTATAAGTCCATTTGTTGGATTAGAAATCTAATTTGAGTGAAAAACTACAAGAGAGAGACCTTAGTGAGTTTCTAGAGACAATCAAATTCATTTCTTGGCAAGATTTGTTTGAAAGTAGTTTTCACTTCATCTTATCTTCATTCAAACTTTGTGAGGGAGTGATAGAACTATGATTATAAGTCCATTTGTTGGATTAGAAATCAAATTTGAGTGAAACACTGCAAGTGTGAGACCTTTGTGAGTTTCAAGTGAATCAAATCTATTTCTTGTTTGTAGAAGTCACTAGTAAGATGGGATCTGTTGGAGCATACCTTCTAGAAGCTAGTGAGAGATTGAATTCTACAAATTATGCTATTTGGAAGGTTAGGATGGAGTCACTCTTGGTGCTCCAAGACCTTTATGAGTTCTTGATTGAAGATGAAGATGAACCTCTAGGTGCACATGAGTTAGCTAGATACAAGAAGAGATCTAGGCTTGCACTTCATTGTGTGAAGATGAATGTGAGCAATGATTTGTTGAGAGAAGTATCAGCTTGTACTAGTGCTAAAGAGGCTTGGGAGTCTTTAAAATCAATCTATGAGTCTAGCAACACTTCTAGAGTTCTTATGCTTAGAAATCAAATTTTGCAAAGCATGAGGAGAAGTGAGGAGAGTGCACATGATTATGTACTCAGAATCAAGTCTCTAAATAGGGAGTTGGCTTCCATTGGAGAGAAGATTCATGATGGAGAGCTTGTACAAATTTTTCTTAATGGTCGCAAATTTGGTCGAAAGTTTTGCCATCCAAGACACTTTGCCAACTATAGAAAAACTTCACAGTGTATTAGTGGCTGAAGAGTGTAGATGCTCCATGCAAAATCTAGGATGAGTTCCTTGTCTTTGCAGGATGGTGATGAGAAAGCCAATTTCTCAATCAAGGGCAAAAAGAAGACCAATGGAAAGAAGAAGCATCCAAAGGAGGCCAAAGAAGAGGATGATGCATCAAGCTCAAAGGACAAATCAAAGCAGAAATGCTTCTTTTGTGGAAAGAAGGGGCATTATGCATCTGAATGCTACAAGAGGCTAAGAGCACAAGTGGAGGAGGACAAAAAAGGAAACCTTGCAAAGGAGGAGGAGGAGGAGGATGAAGTAGATGTATTCTTGATGGCATCTACATCCTCACCAACAAGCAATAGCAATTCAAGTGACAATTGGTGGATCGACAGTGGGGCTAGCTCCCATCAAAAGGAGTTTTTCTCAACCTTACACTCATTCAATGATGCTAAAAAGTTTGTCTTTACTACAAATGATGAAGAGTGTAGGATAGATGGTGTTGGCACCATCTCTTTGTGTCTAGAATCCTCAAAATGCATGGATCTAGAAAATGTCCTTTATGTACCATCAATCACCAAGAATATGCTTAGTGTTGGTCTACTCTTAGAAAGTGGTTTGGATGTCCACTTTAAGCATGGTGTTTAGCAATATATGCAAGGAAATAGCAGCCATACACTCTTGATAGATTTATTTGTCTCCTAATTAACCGGAGATTTAGGCTGAAAACAGTACACAAGCATTCTTTGACTACAATCTCTAGCAGATTTTCATTCACTAAAGTAAGCAAATTTCCATAAGTAACCAAATTACCTGATAAAAATTCCGAATCAAACTTTAGAATCAACTTTGAAGTAACCAAACACCAAGCCCTTAGAAACCTTGGTCAACCGGCATGCAACAAGCATCGATCCGGACATTCATGCAATTCACAAATTGATGTCTTACCACATGCACCAAATCATCATTAACATTATCAAAAAAAAAAAATCCATGCACAAATGGAAAACGCAAACCCCCTCTCTAAAGTTCAACCTTGGTACACAATCAAATGTTCAAACATCTTGCTATTTGTTACTGCAGGTTTACACTACTTAGAGACAGCAAGCAACATTTCAAGAAAGGCTTCATAGGGGTTCAAATGCATGCAACACTTAAATCCAAATCCTTATCAGTTTTTCTAGAGAATAGGCAATTTACAATATCTATTCAATGTTTTCAGCTCTCAGTTTGCATGGAACACAAAAGGATTAGTCTAATAAAACCTTAAATTCTCACATGTAAACCATAAATTTAAGATTTCCAACAGCAGTCAGTTTATTCATTATGAATAAATTGATTCCTCATCAATCTATCAACAAACATTCTGCTACTAAATCTGAATCAAAACTGTCCAAATGAATTCATGCAACTTATTCATCCAAAAAAAATCGATTTAAACATGGAAGTGGATCTACTCATGCAGGTCATTCTACTTCAAATGGAAACTTTCTCAAGGCAAGGGAAAAATAAGAATGAATTCCACTCTAATCCACAGCATCTCTAATAAAATCAAACAAGAAAAAGAGCACTCTACCACCAAGTTTTGAAAGCATGCTTCACACATGAATTAGTGAATCCAAACCCAATTTTCCTTGAAAAAACAGCACTCCATCCGGGATGTGAATCCAAGTGCGTTCCAATTCCGATTTGATGTAGAAATTGTCTCCATCCCATCCAAGACCGCATCTTAGTCAAGCTCTGATACCAATGTAAAGACCACTAGGGATAACCCCTAAGATGAGAATAAGTTATTATTGTGTTCTTAATTGTTTTTCTTACTGTTGGTAGAGACATCGTTTACATCGTAATCGTCTCTCATGTTCTGCTTCCGTCACGGCTTCGCTGCAATCGTAATCAATCGTAGAACAAGCAGACCATTTCGCGTCATACACCACCATAATTGGTATCAGAACATTGGTTCAGTGGATTACTAGAGTCCAGGATCTTTTTCCAAAAGCTATTCTAAATTGTTTGTGTATAATTTTGATCACTATGGGAGGCACCTCAGAGATCCGCTTGATCAATAAATTCAACGAAGATGACTTCCACATGTGGAAGTTCAAAATGAGGATGATCTTGATTGAAAAGAAGTTATGGGGATACGTCAACGTTTCTATAGCTAGACCGGCAAAATCCGAACAGCTCCCAGCTTGGGAATCCAAGGATGGCAAGGCTCTTGCCATTGTATCTCTAAACCTTAAAGACACTCAAATTGCTCATGTGTCCAACTGCACTACTTCCAAAGAAACATGGGATACACTCACTAGCATCTACGAGACCTCAGATGTCTACTTGATCCAAGCTTCGAAGTCATGAGGATCAACACAGTCGATTCCGTTGACACACACAAGATCATTCAATTGCGGAAATGTGGTGGAAAGGTCGAATCGGAAGCATTACAATCGACATATCAGTCGTAAATTAGATCAATCTACGAATGATCTATCTACAAAAGACCCGATGAATACAAAATAGAACTTGACACAAGAAACACAACTCAACACGACACAATAATTTCTGAATGTCCTAGGTAACCCACTAGGCCTAGAGGGGACATTTGAACAGTGCATATCCAAATAAAACGTCATTTAACTTGATTGTATCGATGGCTTTCTTTCAAGTTGAAAGGTTTATAAAGAACCAAGCACGAAATTTGAAAGTTCTAGAGAGTGTCCATCGCAATGCAATGTATGGGTAAAGTTGTTGACTTTGACTAGAAAGGCATAGGCTCTAATTCCAACCGCTGAGTAGTGACGACATCTTAGCAGCTTCTTGTATATGTTGTGTATAACTACTATTTGGGTAACTCTCTGTATATCTAAAAAAAAAGGGGGGGGGGGGGGGGGGGGGGGGGTTGGAGGCATTGAGGTGCCATTGAGCAACGCACGTTGTCTCCGAATTTCCCAGAATCCCATCCCGCCACGACAAATCCGTCCTTGGTCCTTCCTTCGCGGGATGAGGATGATGATGTGAAGGGAGGGGTTGTCTTTCTTCACTTGAAGCCGAGCAGAAGCATCTACTTGTTCGTTTCTTTTATGAAACACCAACGCCGTCTGGGCTAATCTGAAGCCATTCACTTTTCCTCTCTTTTGTTCCTCATCTGCATCTGCTTGTGCTTCCTCAAGAGCCCGTTCTTCTCAGATTTTTCTTTTTCTGTTTGAACAACAGTTGGGCTCTTTTCTGTAGCAGTCATACTCTCCCTCGTCGCTTTGAACATTCACGATCAACAAGCTGCAATCAGAGATTTGGGTTCATCATTTGCGAACCATTCTGGGCGTAATGGTGCAGGTGCAAGGAGCTTGCGATTTTTAGCTGTCTTTTTGCATATATTGAATTGTTCTAAACCTCACTGGGAACTTTCTCGGGACTTCGAAATATCAATTGCAGATCTTGCTGCAGCGTTCGTTGTCACTGCCGTTGGTGGATCTGTCTGAATCTACAGATAGACCATGCGACTTAACATCGTCTAGTCTTGGCTAGAATATATATTACATCGAGAAGACGACTTTCTTGGTTATGAATTTTTACCACCATACTATTTCAGAGATTGTGATAATGGTAATTCTATAGCGTTCAATCTCAATTTGCAATCTCAAGCTGAGATCTTGTCATATTTCCCCTAATTTGACTTCCTGTTCCTTTCTCGATTGTTATATCACTGGTTTATGTGATCATGCTAATTGTCTTGTTTATCCATTTACATTGAATTCCTTAACCTGTTCGACGTCGCGTAGTTGCATCGCCTTCTGAAGCAAGCTTGATATGAATGCATTAAGACAGTGTTTGGTCTGCAGATCTTCAAGTTCCTGGGCATCTATTGATCCTTACACCTAGTATTGTCCAATAAAAAATAGTCATAGTAGCAGTCGAGTCCGAGATGGCGAGGGAGTGAAGCAACCTCGGATTACCACAAACTTTCTGCACAGAAATTTCTAGCCGGTGTGTGTCTTCATGTGCGAGCAAGGGATATGAGAATCTCATTCTCTTTACTGATGCATCATATTTGTTCCGAAATATCGAACGCATGTTAGAGGCTCCAGTTTCACCGTTTCTGAAAATCGGTCAACAGGTATTTTCTTGATCTTTTGTTTTCAGTTATCTTCTGAGCCAGCCTCGCTTTCCTTTTCTGACTATGTCCCCTGGTTTCTTTCTTCGCTTAATGAATCGTTAATTTGATCTTAGTAGGCGTTGTTCTGCAAGGAGAAACTAGAAGGGTAGTCTACCCATAGAGTCTCAATAGGCTCAGCCTTCACCGCTTCACATCTTGGATTACTCTAGTGTATTTGGTTAATTTGCTATGGGGCCCTGAGGAGCTTTCCTTGAGGATATCTGGAACAATCTGCTATTCTTTTATGAAGCTTCATGTTGTACCACTACATGTTCAGAGCAAAGGTCGCTTTGTCTTTTCAGTTTTTTCCTGGTCAACGCTGTAGGTCTATTATAAGTCCCCACTTGAGCGCTTTAAGATTTCAAAGCCACTATTTGATGCTGTACTGAGGGCATCATGTTTTCTCTTTCAGCTAATTGCCATAGGAAAATCTAGGATACTCGGTACGTACTTTTGGGACTGGTATATAGTTTAGTTAGATATTTGGGCATTACTACTTTGTTGCTAAGGAAGTTTGAGTTTCTATTATGTTTGTAAATTGTCCCAATCTAGTGGAAAGCATCTTCCCGATTTATTAAGGAGGCAAGTGCTCTTCATCATTAGTTTTTGGTTATTCTTAGGTGCGTTATGTTTTTTCTCTCGAACTATAGATGCGTTATCACATGGATTGAGCAGCTTGATCAATTTGTATTTCACAACATAGTCTACATGAATAACGTAAGCTGTTGAAACTGTTGCCATTGTTCGTGATGGTTTCAGACTTGAATCATGAAGGCAGGCGGTCGCTCTACACTCACGTGATGGTTTCAGACGTGTTGGTGATCAAAATTCGTGAATCATGAAGGCAGGCGGTCGCTCTCACTCGTGGTGGTGGGACAGTCATAGCAGAAGAAAGAACTCGAGATGGCTACAAGACAATCTAACAGGTATGCCAATTTGGTTTTATGAGGACAGAGGCTCAACATTTTCCTTGTGATAATCTCTTAGCTTTAATTTTGGAGACAAATTTAGCCATGCAGCAGTGTAAGACAAAACCTAACCATCTCATTTCAGATTCAATTATGCGCACTGAAACGAACCCCCTCCCGTCTTCCTCTGGGCATGGAACAGACTGCTCACGCCTAAACCACGAGTCACAGACTGCTGATAAATTCTGAAAAATGACAGAGCTCGTACCAGTGAGAATTTTCTTTCTTGAATCGACCACTATGTATGAGACATTTGTAAAGGAGTTTTCATATATGCTGAGATGCTCGTGATTCAGCACTCTGCCAAATTTTCAACATGAGAAAATTGCCAGGGAACGTAGATAAACAGAAACTGGCGGTTTTCAGTACCATGGGAATCAAGAAAGTAGCTATGAAATTCGTTTTTGGCAACTGTTGTCCTTGGGTATCAGTTCAATGGATTGCCATTCTCTTCTCTTGCAATCTCCATGTTATGTTGTCTCTGGCTTTAGACAAGTTCTTATCCCGTTCTTTGATGTACGTTAAGCAGATTGTCTGATTGAACTGTTGTAATCTATTTTAGGCTAGCTTTTTATATTATTTTGCAATCCTAAGTGCTTGCAGAGAGGACCTGCATATGCAAAACAAGCTTTTATGTGAGCAATATGTGAATCATTTGCTGCAAACACAATCTACCAATTGTCAGAACATTCAAGAGAAAATTTGAGACGTAACAATAATCAAGTGGAAAAAGCTAAAAGTTTCAAGCTACTAGAAAATGGGCCGTCACCACCATACTAAAGGGGCAGCAATGTACTTAAGGAGCATCTGAGAAACTCAATGACAGCCATGTTGATGTTTGAGTTGGCATCACCATTTTGCTGATAACTTATGCATTTCCCTTTTAATGATGTTATAACAGTTTTTGTTCCATTCATAAATTCTTTTCGGGGGCGTGAGCTGTAGTTTCCAGGGATGACAATCATTTTTATCTAACAGGCTACAGCATTGCACAATCACAGTCAGCTACTTATTCTGACTATTCTGCAAAGAATTGTTCTCAATCATTCCCCATTTTGTGAATTGTTGGACTCTTTAAGGAGATTTATCAGTTTTACAGCACCACTTGTGTATGTCCCAGCATCAGTTTCTCATGTATGCTGAAGTTCATAAGTAGGCAGTACATGGTCCATGCTAGTTTGTTGCACGCGAAGAAGCATGGAAACTTGACAATATTCTCTGCAACCTGATACTACCTATACAAAACGTTTGTCTTTGACTGTTTGTATATTATCGTGCTGGAACGTCTTGCAATATACAATTTGAGTTACCCAGAATATGTACCAACTGGAATCGCTTCTTTTTTCCTTTGGTAAAGGTAGCACTTCAGTGTAAATAAACACATGTTTATTTAGATTGGTGCTACTGCAAAATTGGTGGATGTTGAGCATTAGATTCCTTTGACCAATTTCTTAGTTCTTAGCTTTATGAGTAGTTAAATGTGTTACCTTTGTCTTCAGAGATGGATGGAAAGGTGAAAAAGATGCTGAAGCTTATCGAAGAGGACGCGGATTCCTTTGCCAAGCGAGCGGAGATGTATTATGCGAAACGGCCAGAACTTGTGAACTTAGTAGAAGATTTTTACCGCGCTTACCGTTCTTTGGCCGAACGCTACGACATTATTACAGGGGAAATTCACAAAGGTTCGCAAAAATCTCAAGGTGAGAATTCTAGCACAGCGGGTGACTCTCCTGAAATATCTCTTTTCCGCAGGGTGAATCATTTCAGAAAGAAGAACCTGGAGGGTGTTGACCTCTCTATAAGAAATGATGAGGATATAGAGGGAGATGAAGAATTTGATACTGTAAACCAGAAGAGCACTAGAAGGAAGCATGATGAAGATTCGAGTTCGTCGTCATCTTCAGGAAATGGGTCCCCTAATATGATGACAGAGCTTCAGCATGAATTTCTAGTCTTGCAAGAGGAGAACAGGAGATTGCAGAACGAATCCCATAAGTTTAGTGAGGAGCACAAATCTGCGGAGGAGAAGATGAGCAAACTGGAATCTGAGATTGCCCATCTGCAAGATGAGAACGGTAAGCTTAGAAATGTAATATCTTCTGAACAGATATCCCGAAAGAAAATTGAGGAAGAACTATCATTGATAAGCTCAAAAGAAATGTTGCAGACAGATGAAATAGGATCCAGAACAAAGAAGATCTTAGACCTGCAAGAAGATCTTCTAAAGCTCCAAAATGAAAACAGTGATCTCAAACAAATGTTATTGGACAGTGGAAGCCATGTAGCAAATCTTGAGAATGAACTTCAGGTACTGAAAAAGAATTTGCTGCATTTGGAAGAAGAAAAAAAAAACTTATCTGATGCTTTTCAAAGGGGCACAAATGAACATGAAGAGACGCTTAAAAAACTCGCTGAGCTACAGGATAGTCATCTGCTGCTGGAACAAGAGAAAATTGGACTCAGAGAGGAACTATCAGTTGAAGCTGCAGAAGCTCAAAGATTTAAAAATGAAGTGCAAGATCTGAAACAAACTTTATTGAGATCTCAGGCGGAGAAACAGTTGTTGACAGAGGAGCTTCAGAAAGGTAAAGAAACGTATGAAGTGCTTGGAAATGAGCTCTTTGAGCTGCAGAAAGAAGTTGTTTTAATCAAGGAGGAAAATAATAGGTTCAGAGAGGATGTTTCAGTGAAGCTTGCAGATATGGAGAAACTTCAGAAAGAGATATCCCTTTTGCAAAGTGAAAATGTATCACTTGCAAGCGAGGCTGCATTTGGAATCAAAATGATCACTAACCTGGAAGGAACAATACAAAGGGTGCAAGAGGAAGAAACACAACTAGGGAGTCAGCTCAACATCAGCATTGATCGAGTGAAATTGCTAGAAGCCGAAATTAAAGTGTTACAAGAAGAAGTTCGTTGCCTGAAGGAACAAAGGGACAAGCTAATTGAAGATGTGGCAATAGGGTCTACATCCCTGAATAGAGTCCAAGACGAACTAGTCATAATTGAAACAGAGCTCTATAAGACAAAGGAAGAAAACAAGAAACATAAACTTGAAGTGAGTGCAAAAGTTGAACAGGTGAGCGAGATCGAAAAGAAGCTTTTGGTGATGGAAAAGGAGACTGAAATGCTTAGGGAGGAGGTTAGCAGTGGGATGAACCAGCTAAAGAATATACATCAGGAAACGTCCTTCATAAAAGATGTAGAACCATGGCACAACAATGGAGACAAGGTTGGGGCTGAGAATAAGTTTAGTCTAACAGAGGAGCTTCAGAAGCTGCAACATGTGTTTTTGGGATCTAGTAAAGAGTATCAAAAGTTGAAAGAGCATTGTGACAAGGTCGTCAGTGAGCATCATGTCCTCGATGAAAGGTTCAGAAAGCTGCAGGAAGATCACAATGGCCTTTCTAACTCGGCACTGGGTGAAGCAGCACGTGTAAAGGAACTTGAGACCGAAATGTCACTTTTGAGAAATGCTAACGATGTTCTTGAGGTTCAGGTTGGATCCCTTATTGAAGAAATAAGCAACTCAAAGATACGAGTATCTGATCTTCTAGATCAAAATGAGACACTTGAATTGAAGTGCCAGCATGAGAATGAGCAATTTCAGGAGAAAGAAAAAGAGGCCCAGAGGATGCAGGAGGAGCTCTCTAGGTTGGAAGATAACAAGAGAGACATTGAAGAACTCAAAGAACTTGTAAGAAACTTGGAGATGGAAAAACAGGTCCTTGCTGATGAAGCCAATGCGGGCACTAAAGAGCTGATCAACTTACAAAGTACAATCTCCAACCTACAAGAGAAAGAGAAACAGCTGGAATGCCGGCTACATGATTCTTCCAACGTATTGAAAGTTGAAGAAGAGATGGCTAAAAGTCTTCAGCAAGACTTGCTACAGTTAAATGAGGAAAAACGTGCATTAACTGAGAAATATGAAAGAGTTTTTAATGATTATCATCTAGCTGAGAATCTGATCAAAGAACTCCAGCAAAACAATTCCAGTCTACAAGAAGAGATCAAGCAGCTCGGGGAGCAGGTTCATCTTTTAAAAACAATCGAGGACGAGCTCTTTAACGTAAAATACCATAAAGAATCCCTTGACAAACAGATTCTTTCTCAAAAACATGAAATTGGCAAGTTTCAGCAGGTTATTGTTGAATTGCAAGGAGATAATGAAGCCCTGAGGCACAAGCTTGATATTGAACTTGAACTATGTCAAACGAATGAGCTCAAGCTGAAAGACATACAGCAGCGGTACTTTGAAATGCAAAGTGAGAACAAAACCCTGTCAGAGAATTTTCAAAGAAACAATGATGACCGTGAAAATGCTCTCAAACAGGTCCATAAGCTGCAGGAAAAGATTTCAGAGCTGCTTGAGCAAAGTGAACACTCAAAACAAGCGCTGTTAGTTATGGAAGCACTCAAATTTGAACTTGAAATTTCAAGATCTCGCTTGATTGCAGAAAAAAAAGTACTTGCTGATGAGATTGAAAGAGATAATCTTTCTGCTACTGAGTTACAGAACAAATGTGACAGGCTGGAAGAGGAAAAGCAGGAAATGGAGGCTAGAATTTTGTCTGAAACCGAGCACACAAAAGTTCAGGAAGCTGATTCTGAGCAGTTGAAACATAAGCTGCTTGAACTTGAAAAGAAGAACTTGAAGTTGGCAAGCAATTACATAACCAGGACTGAGGAGCATGATAAGATGCAGCAAGCCTTGAAGGAAATCCAAGGAGAGAATGGCTATTTAAGTTCAGAGTATAGCAGACTCTCTGAAGAGTATAGAGCTGTTCTAAACAGGACAGGTGAGTTAGAGAACAATTTCTATAATGTGCAAGACTTGTATAGTAGATTGCAGGAGGATATGTCACTTACAGTCTCATTGACGGACAAACTTAAAGGGGAACTTTCAAAGATAACAACCGAGAAAGCTGTCTTAAATGAGGATCTTTCTTTGAAACTTGAGCACATCTCCACGTTCCAGAAGCAAGTTCTCGATTTGCAGTCAGAAAACAAGACCTTAGAAAAATCACTACAGATGGAGACAGAAGCTGTCAAAGGAGTGCAAACCGAAGTTCAGTCTTTGAGGCAAGAGTTGCTCAGGAATCAGGAAGAGAAAAGCAGGTTGGAAATTGAACTTGACACAAGGATCAATGACTATAGGCTACTCGAAGCATCCACAATTACACTAAGAGGGGAAATTGCAAAAGTCACTCAAGGAAAAGGTGAACTTGAAACCCAAGTTCATGAAGGGCTCACTTCTATCAAGAAACTGGAAGAAGATGCATCCAATCTCAATGAAAGCAAGATCCTTTTAAGTGAAAGTTTGGCACTCCACGTTGACCAAGTCCAGAAACTGCGAGAGGAATTTCACTCACTCCAAGCACACACAACAGATCTCACATGTAAACAGCAAGCTGATTTTGAGACTTTGCAACACAAGGAATGTGAGATTCAAAGGCTTCAAAAGGAGTTGTCTACATCGCTAAAAGCAAATGGCCTGCTGACAAATAAGCTTCAAAGTTGGGCTGCAGAGCACGATACTATGACCGAGAAGATAAGTCAGCTCAATGCAGACAAAAAAAATTTAAGTAAAAGTTTGGCACTTGATGCTGACCAAGTCCAGAAACTGCAAGAGGAATTACACTCACTCCAAGCACGCACAATAGATCTCACATGTAAACAGCAAGCTGATTTTGAGACTTTGCAGCACAAGGAACTTGAGATTCAAAGGCTTCAAAAACAGCTGTCTACCTTGCTAGAAGCAAATAGCCTGCTGACAAATGAACTTCAAAGTCGGGTTGGAGAGCACAATACTCTAACCGAGAAGATAAATCAGCTTCAAGTAGAGTTATTAAAGCTGGAGAATAAGAACAAGGCTGTGGAAGAAGAGTTATTAGCTAGATCTGCCAGTTTGCAGAAATTAGAGGGAGAACTATCATGCTTGCTCGCAGAGAAGCAGTCTTGGACAGATCAAACTGCATCCCTCAATGTTCAGGCCACTAATTTTCAAGAAGATTTTCAGAACTTGCAGAAGCAAAATGAAGAATTGACCTTTCGATTAAATTCTGAAGGAGAGCGGTCTAAATTTTATGAGTGTGAAGTTCAAAGAGTAGAGCAGATTGCAGTTCAGCTACAAGAGGAGCACAAGTGCCTTTGTCATGAAAATCAGAAACAGAAAGAGGAGTTGCAACAATATCAGAGTGAGATTCACTACCAACAACAGGAGAACAAGGAGCTGGGTGAGAAATTCACTATATCACATGAAATGGAACTGAAATTGAGCTGTCAGCTTACTGTAGAACATGAGCGGGTTAGCATCCTTGAAGCTGACCTTCACAATTTAAGCGAAAAGTTGGTCAATTTTGAGCAAGACAAGCAGTCCCTTCAAAATGAACTTCAGAGGGGCATTATTGAGCATGGCATCCTTGATGATTTAGTGAGGCAATTGCGGCTTGAAATATCCCAGTTGAATGAGGACAAAACCAGAACTAACCAAGAGCTCCTGGCTGGGATTGCTCGTCAAAAGAAAATAGAATATGATATGTCAGCTATAGAACTAGAAAGGATTAGGCTTAGCGAGGAGTTTGCTCTGCAAGCGAAAACCATAACAAAACTTGAAGAAGAACTAAATGAATTGCAGCAAAATAATATCGACCTTGGAAGTAACCTCAAATTCGAGTCTGACATGTTGCACCAAAAAGATGATGAGGTACAGAAACTTCAGCAAGAGCTTTTGTTTTCACAAGAAGAAAATAGCTCCTTGACCAAAAAGTACAACAATGTAGCAGAGGAGCAGAACAGTAATTTGCAAAAGATCAGTAAACTGCAGGAAGATTTTCTGTTCTTAGAAGAAGAGAGGAAAAGAATCTTGAAAGAGCTGTCCGTTAAATCTTCCCGCACCATTGAACTTGAAGAAGAAGTATCAGGTCTGGTAGCTGAGAAAAAGACCTCAGGCCTGGAATTAGCATCCTTGCTGGCTGAGGCTAGCAAAGTAAATGAAGAGCTTCACAATCTAGAGATGGTAAAACAGCAGCTGAGCACTAGCCTTGAAACTGGGACAGCACAGATTCAAGTGCAGAATGAAAAATTGCAGAAGCTCCAGGAAGCGCTGGATGGCTTACAGAAGGAGAAAGAGGATTTGGCAGAAAACAACAGAAAAAGCAATGAGGAATTAAACTCTACAGTTCTGAGAGCTCAAGATCTTCAAGAGGAAGTTTGCCGTCTTCAAGCAGAAAATTTGAAACTTACTGAGCAGATCGCATGTGGCACCACTAACATGAACAAGATTGAAGAAGAGTTTACTAGGTTGGAAAGGCTGAAGCAGGCCTTGGATGATGATGTTCAGTTAAGGTCAAGGCAAATTGAAGATTTGCAGGAAGAGGTTCAGAACCTGCAGTCTCAAAATCATGTCCTTGAAGAACGATTACAGGTGGCATCTGTGGAGGAGCAAAAGCATGAGAATGAGCTTCAAGAGCTGCAAATTAGACTGTTGGATCTAAAGGATACAAACAACAAGCTGAGTAAAGATTCTCAAGCGTATTTGACTGGTAGTCATAATGCAGAGCAGACAATCCAGAAGATGCAAGAAGAACTTCTGGTCTCCAAAGAAGAGAAGAAGAAGCTCGAAGATGAGCTTCTAGAGAAAGTTTCACAAATCGAGCAACTTGAACTCGAAGTTTCTAACTTGAAACAGGAGAAGCATGTGCTTCTTGAACAGATCAAAGCTCATGTTCAACTATCATTTGAACTAGACAAGTCTATCAGTCACTTACAAACAGATCTTCAAAATTTGGGGGAGGACCTCAAGGTTAAATCCAACCTGGTCCAAGATTTGGAAGAAAAGTTGCATGCTTCACAGAAGCAAAATTATGATCTTTCTATTGATATTGAAGCTGGGGCAAAGCAGAGAAAGACATCTATGACACTTTTAAGGTTCATGAGAGCCGAAATTTCTGGTTTAAGAGAGAAAAACCAGAAGCTTAGGGATGACATCAGCAGTATGTCTGAGCAGAAAGCTGTTGCCGAGCAAGCACTCAGTGAGAGGGAGGCAGAAGTGTCCAGGTTGAGAGAGGTGGTCAGGAAACTCCAGAATGAAGCTCAGGCTCTAATTGAAGATCACCATAAGAAAACTGAGGAGGTCAGTGTACATGTTAGGGACTTGCAGAAGAATTTGGATTGCTTACAAGTGGAAAACAAGAAGCAAAAGGATGTCATAGATGACAGAGCCGAAGAGAAAAGGGAGGCTATAAGGCAGTTGTGTATCTCAATGGACTTTCTGAACGACAAAAACAGATGGCTGGAAGAAAGTCTTGAGTCTGTAAAGGTGAATGTCCATGGACAGGGACGAACCACCAACTCAAGCCTGAGAAGTTTATTGTTCAGGCCTCGAGCAAAGTCAACCAGACAGGAAAGGTACATCTTGGCTTGAACCGTAAACCACAAAGTAGAAAAGCCTGCTACAGTTAGAAGCACTGATGGGCATATCTATGCCAGCATAGTGTTTTACTAAAGCATTGCGGAAGTCAATTAATGATGGATCAATACTGTGGACTAAGGAAGGTGTGCTATATAACATTCAATTGGGTGCATGCATATCCGCAAAGTAAATATGTTATTGTTGGTTTTCGTCATCAACAAACTTGAATTGAACAAATAGTTCCTCTGTGCCAAGAGCAGGTAAGGAAGGTATATATCTTGGTATATCCCATTTAGCCTTAAGGTCCACTTGTACTTGTTGATCTTTAGAGAGCATTTTTACTTGTAGAACTTGGGTGTGTTGTCTTATTAGTGGGGCTGCCTTTCTTAATCTGCAGGTAATTAAGAGTTGCATGCCTCTCCAGCCATGAAAATATGTTATGCCCTATTTGGGTCTAACTGTAGCTTATATCCTATACTTATGATGAAGTGAGCTTATCATATTCTTTGGAGTGTTCTATGCTCAATGATATGTATAATTGGTCATGCTGATGTTAAGAGGACTTTAAGTATATCAACAAAATATCATATCACGTTGTGCCAAGCACAAAGAAATATGTTCTCTAGATCTATAGGTCATCTCAAACAAGCTTTTAGATTTTTTGGAAGATCTTGCTCCTTCGATAATGTGAAATCCTTTTTTTTCTCACTAGCTTGAGTAGGTAATACACTAACACTATTGTTACAGTGTTTATACTAGTTTGAGGTTTTGGCTCCACTATTTGGAATGTACTTTTGCTTGAGTTCCCACTAAGATTCCATGAATCCTTTGAGCATCAATTATGATTTCTACTCATCAAATTTGTTAAGAGACAACCTTAATTTGTTAGATCTTGGCATATGGTCAGTATATATCGGACTTATTATTGAGATTTGGTGTATCGGTTTAACTTTTATCATAACAAAATTAGTAGTTGGTAGTATAAAATCATGATCGTATGTGTATGTATGTTCTTTAGGTGCATTGGAAATTTTATTGGATGTGGATCATTCGTTGGAAATTTCTATGTTGCACATTCCGTTCTGGGAAATCTAATTAGGGCTTCCCGGAACACAGTTTTTTTTGTTTGTTTTTTTTTGGGGGGGTGCCAATATGGGTATCAGATTAAAGGTGTTTTCAAGACCAATTCACTTATCTAGTTTGTTCAGAGTTCCAAGAGGAGTGCGGCCCAATTTTGGCCATTAAGTGATTCTTTATGGAACATCTCTATTTCTGTATTATATGTGAAATGAAATCACATGGAACCGTATTGAATGACAACAAATTGACAACAATTATGAATCATAAGCACCCATCTCAGATTTTGTGACAAAAATGTGACGTGCTCAACAAAATATGAGTACATTATACAGTGCCAACAATATTTCTATCTCTATAATTAACTGGATCAATATGGCTCTAGCCTCTATGCAATGTTATTTTTGCCTCGTTCCAGTTTACCAATACGTCGTTCTTCTGATGCATTCATTGATTTTTGAGATCATTTAATACTAACTAAACTATAAAAAAAAAAATTGGCCATTAGCACAAAAAAAGAAAAATTGTAAGATATTGATTGGAATATATCAAGAATAGCCTTCCAAGTTTCTATCATGAACTTGGGAGCAATGAAATCTTTTAGCAACAAAAATCTATGTTTTAATGTGGACCTCGCCATTCTTTTGTTTTTGTTACGAATAGGTATGGGAATTCGAATATAAGGTGTACCTTCTAAAAGTTTAAGGCAAAACACTCTAGTAACTATTATAAAGTTCAAACAACATGCAAAATAGCTTATAGGGAAAGAAAAAAGATGTAAATCCACACATGGGTTTTGGTTTTAAGCCTTTCTTATGGTTGTCGGTGAGCGCCATTGTGATCATTGTTGTCATGAATTGTAAGATGCTAATTCAGGTACAACATACCATTGGCAATAGAAGCTACAAAATCGATTATCTATGTTATTCTATTTTCATACTGATGGTTTCCTACATTGCCAATGATACATTAGTGATTTTCAAAATCTCATTTTTTATGGTTGTGCCAACTTGCATAAACCGTCCCGAAGTAAATTGCTAAATACGATACCATTTTAATGTATCACATCATTGTTCAAAAGTGTGGAATGTGCGACACCTAAAAGCGATTCTCCATTATCTTTATTCCCCCAATGAGTGTACTTGTAAGCAGTGGTGCATCGCTTGTTGGAATACCCATAATTGTTATCTTAGCTGAGTTTTTCTAAGTACCACCTTGAAAACAATTTCATCTACTTTCTTCTTTTCTGAATTATGTATTCTCTCTACCATCATCCTCTTCCCTGATGGCATCCTCCATAGCTTCTTCCAGAGTAGTGTACTGCTCCCGTTGTTTCAGTTCTCTCCTGATGCTCTGTGGTAGTCCTGCTAGGAACCACATGATCACCGCATGATCGGGAGTTAGGGCCGCATTGCACTCGGATCTTAGATGTTTGACCCTTTCAATATAGTCCTCGAACCTTTCTCTTTTTTCCATCTTGACCTTGCTAAGCAGGAGAAACAAGTCTTCTAGGAACTTCCTTGGTTTAAAACGTGTGATGAGAGCCGCTTTAACCGCTTCCCAGGTTTATTTCTCTTCCTCTGATAGGTTGAAAAACCAATCTTGAGCCACCTCTACTAGAGACATGGGAAACAACATCAACTTTTTTGCAGATGTCCGTTCACCATAGATTTCACAAGCTTGTTCGTAGATCTGGAGGAAGCGGATGGGATCTGATGTTCCGTCGTATTTTGGTATCTCCATCTGGTGCTCTGTGAACTGCTTGCAAGGGAGCGACAGGTACGAGTTGACCCATTGGATCCACTGGCATTGGTTCTGATTCTGTCTCTTGTTGCGCAGCTACTAATCTGGGAAGGTGTGGTGCTTGATTTGCTGTCCTTATTGCTACTGATCATCCAGATCTCAGATTCATCTGATGGTGGGGTCCAAAATAGTTGGATCTTGCTTGTATAATGAGATGCCTCTGGAGCTTAAGGATTTGATCAATCTGATTGGCCTTAAGTGAAATTCAGACATTGTACGGTGGTTTTTCCTTGATAACTTTTTACTCCTTGCACTGATTGACCTGAGATTTTGATAATAGCTGGCTCTGGTGTAGATCTTTCCACTGATCTAGTATGTGAGGGTTATCTGGTGCAAGGGTTGGCTGTGCGAGGGTTATTTAGTTGTTTTGCAGATAGAAAACTTTGATATCTCTTAGATTTTTGGGAAGTAACCCTCGCAAGGATCACATGAGATGAATCTGGCTCAGATCTGACTCTGGAATTTTTAGCAAGAGTTAACTCTCGCAAGAAGTGGAAATTTCACTGTTTGCGAGGATTCAAAACCACTATTTTGGCTTGATCTTCACCAATTCTCAGTACTAACTCTCGTAGGCTTTATCACTTATGAAAATTGACATTTTGAATCGATTGAAATAGTCTGCGAGAGTTCTTTCTGGAAGGATTTGTTGGATCTTCACTTTTTAGTGACTTTTTAACACTTAAACCCAAATTTCTACTCACTAGAATCAAACTAACTCTCGCAGGCTCTTATGTGTCCTGGTCTCACTGAGATGAAACTTTAGAATTCTCTGCGAGGGTTCTTGCCCACTAGAACTAAAAATTTTAATGTCTGCAAGGGTTCTTTGGTATTTTGTCGTCTTTTTTCCACTACTCTCGCACATGCACTTAGATAGTGAACTAACTCTCGCAAGTTTTTATGTGTCCTGGTCTCATTGAGATGGAACTTCAGAGAGCTCTACGAGAGTTTTGGTGAAGATTTGTATTTTTTTGGATTTTTTCAAAGATTTTTTGAATTTTTTATGATTTTTTTTTTCTGATTTTTGCAATCTGCTTGGAACTAACTCTCATAGGCTTCTATGCAGGTCTAAAACAGTACCTTGGAGCTGCTGCCAGTCGTGCGAGGGTTAACTCTCAATAGTTTTGGAGAAAATAAAATCTGATGAGAAATTGGGCTCTTTTTCTCTCCAAAATGCAAATTGATGTGTTTTTTTTTTTTTTGGTTTTTTTACTAGTTAGTTTGGGTTTCAAGCCCTTAGAGGCTATTCAGGGCCTCCTCTACCCTCTCACACCTCCTCCGCTAGCTGTGAACAGTCCAAACATAGAGAAATATAGAAGACTAACTCTGAACACCCAAAAATCTACCTAAGACTACTCCAGAAAGCAAGAAATAGCTAAAATGCAGCTATACTAGTGGCAAAAATTGTGAAAAAAGCCAAAAAATTGCGGAAAAAATTCCGCAATTTATACCGTTATGGTAGAAATTGCAGAAAATTGTCTGCAATTTCTATCGTCATTGCAGAAATTGCGAAAAACCAATGAGCCAAAATTTTCATTATAAAAATTATTCTGCAAGTTTTTTCATTCTTAAGATTTTCCTACAAGTTTTTTTCCAAGGCCAATTTGAGATTTGATAAGCAAGACCTATCCTCATCCAACTTCCTTGCGATAAGAGAAACAATGGAAGCTATTGTCTACTCCCTTGCAGGTGCCTAAAGACTCACTTCGGCGGCATGGCAGGAGAGTAGGGGAGAGGGGAGGGCGTGGGAAGGAGGGAGGTAGGGAAGAAAGGTAGGAGAGGGAGGGTAGGGAAGTGAGAGGTATGATCGTTTTATTTGTACTTGCTTATTTACACTTGCTTGGTGAATAAGCTCAACTGAAAAAAAAGAAGAAGTTTAGATTAACAATTTAAACTATCTATAATCAACAATACATATCCCTATCATTATTATTATTGCTATTTCATTAAAAAACATATGCTTTCCAAAAATGTAATGGATCTAAACATTTGCAATTACATTCCAATCATGAGTTTAAATGATATCTCTTATTTATATTTTGTGCAGAAGCATATCGAATACATATCTTACATGTTGTCTTAATAATGCCCACAGACTAAATAACTCTATCTATGACTCCTATTTCTCCTAAGTGGTTGCTTTTGCCACGCCGAGCGAGTTGAAGCAGAACGGGTGAGCGACACCGCCCTGTCGCCTCTAATTATAGACTCCTGCATAATTACAAAATAATAGAGCTTGTGTTAGTTTACCAACGTGTTTAGAAAAGATAGATAGAGAAAAGAGATACAATGAGAAATGATTTAGGGGAGAAAAATGGTGGAGAGAGAAAAGGTACAATACCTCCTCCTCGCTCTCTTTGTGCTCCGGCTGCAAAAACAGAAGATAGTATGAGTTCTTTTTTAACTAATTGATACCTAAGTGAGGACTTTACATGTGAAAAACATAATACAAATATATGAACACAATATATGATTTATCAAGAGGGAAATCAAATGAGAGATAATGTGCAGACGTGTGTGGGCTCGTCCTCCGACCTCTCCTCCTGCCTCTGATGCTCTTCCCTAGGACTCTCGTGTGCCTCCTATAGAAGAGAGTAAGAAGATTAATAAATATCAATTTCAACATTATTGTATAATACGTGAATTATTCTTTCTTGTTGAAAGTTGACATAACAAAAACATTTATTATAATTACCCGAGCTGCCTCCCAATTTATAAAAACATCTGGATTTTAGGCAAGGAGCTCGAAAAGTTCACGAGAACCATGTACGTACGCATATTTATACTCCGAACGAGTATACTCACGACCCACACATGATAACTACACAAGTAACAACATGCAAGTTTAGTAACGACACAAATTCACACAAAATATCTTTTTCACTAATTTTATTTCTTTAATGTATTTTTTAGTGTAATTTAAAATTTTTGAAAATGTATATTCAAAATAAAAGCTCAAAAAGTATTGATGGAAGGACTTTGCCCCCCCCCCCCCCCCCCCCCCCCAAGATGTGAGGCCTGACTTTGACAAACGCCCTTTGGGATGCGGTCTCAGCTGCCAAAATTTCTCTGGAAAATCTCGACACTATGAGACCGCTTGCTCCACACCTCCTCAGGTATCATGCGAGTCTACTCTCCTGTCCTTTACGGCCTCCCTGACAAGAGATCGCTATGGGGACATGAAGCATGTGCATCCTATCTATCATTACTTTATCATTGAAGGTGTGCTCACGGGGATTAGGGAATCGTCTCTTTAAATCATTTATGACCGGCGCTTTTCAGTGATAGGGACAATCCTCCAGTCTCTGAACATATCCCTATCAAACGCCCCATGACATAGCTCTCTCATATA